>CM055663.1:13578090-13681162 GCA_029378335.1 Agrilus mali | reverse complement strand
TCAAACGTGTTGCAAGTGAAGGTATACATGTTGATAGTCTGTTACCGTTATGTCAAACGTGGTTCAAGTGAACGTATACACGTTGATAGTCTGTTAACGTAATGTCAAACGTGGTTCAAGTGAACGTACGTTGTTCAAGTGAACGTATACATGTTAATAGTCTGTAAACCTTATGTCAAACGTGGTTCAAGTGAATGAATACCAGTTGGTAGTCTGTTAACGTTATGTCAAACGTGGTTCAAGTGAACGTATACATGTTAATAGTCTGTTAACGTTATGTCAAACGTGGCTCAAGGAAACGTATACATATTGATAGTCGGTAAACATTATGTCAAACGTGGTTCAAGTGAATGTATACCTGTTGGTAGTCTGTTAACGTTATGTTAAACGTGGTTCAAGTGAACGTATACACGTTGATAGTCTGTTAACGTATTGTCAAACGTGGTACATGTGAACGTACGTGGTTCAAGTGAACGTATACATGTTAATAGTCTGTAAACGTTATGTCAAACGTGTTTCAAGTGAAGGTATACATGTTGATAGTCTGCTAACGTTACGTCAAACGTGGCTCAAGTGAACGTATACATTTTTAAAAAACTCTATAGTTTTGGTTTCAAATTTGTGACAGTCCATGATTACGGGATGAATTTCAAATAAAACACACTTTGCAATGTCACTTAATTTTATTTCTACCACTGGACCGGTTTCGACTTACAAAGTCATTATCAACAGTGCTTGCTAATGTTACTTAGATCTAATTTATACCTACAATGCCTACCACTTAAAGAGAGGGAGGGTTAGTTGTTCCTTTTTGGATAACACATTTGAACAGTGGAGTGTATTTGATGTCAATCTGGTCATTTAATAAATTAACATTATCTAATTTATTATATTTAAAGATTTCTAAAGACTCTAGCATGTCTAGTTTTTTACCTTTATTTTGATAATGTATAGGTGTTATAACATTGTCAAATAAATGATTATTTTCAGTAATGTGTACCGCAAATGTCGAGGAACCATTTTTTAGTCTAATTGCTCTTTCGTGGTCTTTTAGCCTTGTTTTAAATTTTCTACCAGTTTGACCCAAATACACACCATTACAAGACTTACATTCTAGTTTATATACTCCGGATTTGTCCATTTTTTCTATCTTGTCTTTAGTGTTAAATAATAGATTGCTTTATTTTGCATGCGGCTTAAAAGCTATTCTAGACCTGTGGTATCATATATTAATGCTCCAGCCTATGCCCTGTCTAAACAATTAAACAAAATCATCAGGAATACATTGCAGTGGAAAAGTAAACATAGTGTTAAAAACTCAGTGGTACTAGTCAATAATTTAAAAGACGTAGTTTTACGGAATAATGATAGTCTGTTACCGTTATGTCAAACTTGGTGTAAGCGAACGTATACATGTTCAGAGTCTGTTAACGTTAAGACAAACGTGGTTCACGTGAACATATACATGTTGATAGTCTGTTAACATTATGTCAAACGTGGTTCAAGTGAATGTATACCTGTTGGTAGTCTGTTAACGTTATGTCAAACGTGGTTCAGGGGAACGTATACATGTTGATAGTCTGTTAACATTATGTCAAACGTGGTTTAAGGGAACATATACACGTCGATAGTCTGTTAACGTAATGTCATGGGGTTTCAAATGAACGTATACACGTTGATAGTCCTTCAACGTTATGTCAAACGTGGTGCAAGTAAACGTATACACGTCGATAGTCTGTCAACGATATGTCCAACGTGGTTCAAGTGAACGTACGCGGTTGAAGTGAACATATACATGTTGATAGTCTGGAAACATAATGTCAAACGTGGTTCAAGTGAACGTATACATGTCGATAGTTTGTTAACGTTATGTCAAACGTGGCTTTAGTGAACGTATACATGTTGATAGTCTGTTAACGTTGTGTCGAATGGTTTTGAAATGAATGTATACATGTTGATAGTCTGCTAGCGTTTTGTCTAACATGGCTTAAGTGAACCTATGCATGTTGATAGTCTGTGAACGTTATGTCAATCGTGGCTTAAGTGAACCTTACACATGTTGATAGTGTATTAACGTTATCTCGAACGTGTTTCAAGTGACCGTATACATATTGATAGTCTTTTAACGTTATGTCAAACGTGGTTCATGTGAACGTATACATGTTGATAGTCTGTTAACGTTATCTCAAACGTGGTTCAAGTGAACGTATACATGTTGATAGTTTATTAACGTAATGTCAGACGTAGTTCAAGTGAACGTATTCATGTTGATAGACTCTTAACGTTATGCCAAACGTGGTTCAAGTGAACGTATACATGTTTATGGTCTTTTAACGTTATGGCAAACGTGATTCAAGTGAACGTATACATGTTGATAGTCTGTTAACGTTATGTCAAACGTGGCTTAAGTGAACGTCTACATGTTGATAGTCTGTTAACGTTATGTCAAATAGTTTTCAAGTGAATGTATACATGTTGATAGTCTGCTACCGTTTTGTCAAACATGGCTTAAGTGAACCTATGCATATTGATAGCCTGTTACGATATGTCAGACGTGGCTTAAGTGAACCTACACATGTTGATAGTCTATTAACGTTATCTCAAACGTGTTTCAAGTGACCGTATACATATTGATAGTCTTTTAACGTTATGTCAAACGTGGTTCATGTGAACGTATACATGTTGATAGTCTGTTAACGTTATCTCAAACGTGGTTCAAGTGAACGTATACATGTTGATAGTTTATTAACGTAATGTCAGACGTAGTTCAAGTGAACGTATTCATGTTGATAGACTCTTAACGTTATGCCAAACGTGGTTCAAGTGAACGTATACATGTTTATGGTCTTTTAACGTTAAGACAAACGTGGTTCACGTGAACATATACATGTTGATAGTCTGTAAACATTATGTCAAACGTGGTTCAAGTGAACGTCTACATGTTGATAGTCTGTAAACATTATATCAAACGTGGTTCTAGTGAACGTCTACATGTTTACATATTTCAAACTTGGTTCAAGCAACGTTTACATGTTAATAGTCTGTTAACGGTATGTCAAGCGTGGTTTAAGTGGATGTATACATGTTGATAGTCTGTAAACATTATATCAAACGTGGTTCTAGTGAACGTCTACATGTTTACATATTTCAAACTCGGTTCAACCAACGTTTCCATGTTAATAGTCTGTTAACGGTATGTCAAGCGTGGTTTAAGTGAACCTATACATGTTGATAGTCTGTAAACATTATGTCAAACGTGGTTCAAGTGAACGTCTACATGTTGATAGTCTGTAAACATTATATCAAACGTGGTTCAAGTGAACGTTTACATGTATACATATTTCAAACTTGGTTCAAGCAACGTTTACATGTTAATAGTCTGTTAGCGTTATGTCAAACGTGGTTAAAGTGAACGTATACATGTTCATGAGTCTGTTAACGTTAAGAGAAACGTGGTTCACGTGAACCTATACATGTTGATAGTCTGTTAACGTTATGTCAAACGTCGCTTAAGTGAACGTTTACATGTTGATAGTCTGTAACATCATGTCAAACGTGGTTCAAGTGAATGTATACCTGTTGGTAGTCTGTTAACGTAATGTCAAGCGTGGTTCATGTGAACGTACGTGGTTCAAGTTAAGGTATATATGTTAATAGTCTGTAAACATTATGTCAAACGTGGTTCAAGTGAACGTATACATGTTGATAGTCTGCTAACGTTATGTCAAACGTGGTTCAAGTAAACGTATACATGTTGAAAGCCTGTTAACATTTTGTCGAACGCGGTTCAAGTGAACGTATACATGTTGATAGTCTGTAAACTTTATGTCAAACGTGGTTCAAGTGAACGTATACCTGTTCATAGTCTGTTAACGTTATGTCATGGGAGGTTCAAATGAACGTATACATGTTGGTAGTCTGTTAACGTTATGTCAAACGTGGTTCAAGGGAACGAATACATGTTGGTAGTCTGTTAACGTTATGTCAAACGTGGCTTAAGTGAACGTATACATGTTGATAGTCTATTAACGTTATGTCAAACGTGGTTCAAGTGAACGTATACATGTTGATAGTCTGTTAACGTTATGTCAAACGTGGTTCAAGTGAACGTATACATGTTCAGAGTCTGTTAACGTTAAGACAAACGTGGTTAACGTGAAGATATACATGTTGATAGTCTGTTAACGTTATGTCAAACGTCGCTTAAGTGAACGTTAACATGTTGATAGTCTGTGAACATTATGTCAAACGTGGTTCAAGTTAATATAAACCTGTTGGTTGTCTGTTAACATTATGTTAAACGTGGTTCAAGTGAACGTATTCATGTTGATAGTCTCTTAACGTAATGTCAAGCGTGGTTCAAGTGAACGTATACATGTTTTTGGTCTTTTAACGTTATATCAAACGTGGTTCAAGTGAACGTATACACGTTGATAGTCTATTAACGTAATGTCAAACGTGGTTCATGTGAACGTACGTGGTTCAAGTGAACGTATACATGTTAATAGTCTGTAAATATTATGTCAAACGTGTTGCAAGTGAAGGTATACATGTTGATAGTCTGTTACCGTTATGTCAAACGTGGTTCAAGTGAACGTATACACGTTGATAGTCTGTTAACGTAATGTCAAACGTGGTTCAAGTGAACGTACGTTGTTCAAGTGAACGTATACATGTTAATAGTCTGTAAACCTTATGTCAAACGTGGTTCAAGTGAATGAATACCAGTTGGTAGTCTGTTAACGTTATGTCAAACGTGGTTCAAGTGAACGTATACATGTTGATAGTCTGTAAACATTATATCAAACGTGGTTTAAGTGAACGTTTACATGTATACATATTTCAAACTTGGTTCAAGCAAAGTTTACATGTTAATAGTCTGTTAACGTTATGTCAAACGTGGCTCAAGGAAACGTATACATATTGATAGTCGGTAAACATTATGTCAAACGTGGTTCAAGTGAATGTATACCTGTTGGTAGTCTGTTAACGTTATGTCAAACGTGGTTCAAGTGAACGTATACACGTTGATAGTCTGTTAACGTAATGTCAAACGTGGTTCATGTGAACGTACGTGGTTCAAGTGAACGTATACATGTTAATAGTCCGTAAACATTATGTCAAACATGTTTCAGGTGAAGGTACACATGTTGATAGTCTGCTAACGTTACGTCAAACGTGGTTCAAGTGAACGTATACACGTTGATAGTCTATTAACGTTATGTCAAACGTGGTTCAAGTGAACGTATACACGTTGATAGTCTGTTAACGTAATGTCAAACGTGGTTCAAGTGAACGTACGTTGTTCAAGTGAACGTATACATGTTATTAGTCTGTAAACCTTATGTCAAACGTGGTTCAAGTGAATGAATACCAGTTGGTAGTCTGTTAACGTTATGTCAAACGTGGTTCACCTGAACGTATACATGTTGATAGTCTGTAAACATTATATCAAACGTGGTTTAAGTGAACGTTTACATGTATACATATTTCAAACTTGGTTCAAGCAAAGTTTACATGTTAATAGTCTGTTAACGTTATGTCAAACGTGGCTCAAGGAAACGTATACATATTGATAGTCGGTAAACATTATGTCAAACGTGGTTCAAGTGAATGTATACCTGTTGGTAGTCTGTTAACGTTATGTTAAACGTGGTCCAAGTGAACGTATACACGTTGATAGTCTGTTAACGTATTGTCAAACGTGGTACATGTGAACGTACGTGGTTCAAGTGAACGTATACATGTTAATAGTCTGTAAACATTATGTCAAACGTGTTTCAAGTGAAGGTATACATGTTGATAGTCTGCTAACGTTACGTGAAACGTGGCTCAAGTGAACGTATACATTTTTAAAAAACTCTATAGTTTTGGTTTCAACTTTGTGACAGTCCATGATTACGGGATGAATTTCAAATAAAACACACTTTGCAATGTCACTTAATTTTATTTCTTACCACTGGACCGGTTTCGACTTACAAAGTCATTATCAACAGTGCTTGCTAATGTTACTTAGATCTAATTTATACCTACAATGCCTACCACTTAAAGAGAGGGAGGGTTAGTTGTTCCTTTTTGGATAACACATTTGAACAGTGGAGTGTATTTGATGTCAATCTGGTCATTTAATAAATTAACATTATCTAATTTATTATATTTAAAGATTTCTAAAGACTCTAGCATGTCTAGTTTTTTACCTTTATTTTGATAATGTATAGGTGTTATAACATTGTCAAATAAATGATTATTTTCAGTAATGTGTTCCGCAAATGTCGAGGAACCATTTTTTTGTCTAATTGCTCTTTCGTGGTCTTTTAGCCTTGTTTTAAATTTTCTACCAGTTTGACCCAAATACACACCATTACAAGACTTACATTCTAGTTTATATACTCCGGATTTGTCCATTTTTTCTATCTTGTCTTTAGTGTTAAATAATAGATTGCTTAATTTTGCATGCGGCTTAAAAGCTATTCTCATATTGACTAAATCTTTTTTTATTATATTTGCGATGTTATCTGTAATATTCCCAAAATATGTTAATGTCCTATATTGTACATTCTTATCTCTTATCCTAGGGTACACTCTACCTATTGCTTGTTTATACCATTTTTTATTTAGTAATTTATCTATCAGTTTATCATTATAACCATTATTCTTCGCTATTTCTTTAATTACACCAATTTCTTTAATCAAGGCTGTTTTTGATAGTGGGATGGTAATTGCTCTATGTATCATAGAGTTAAATGCTGCTAACTTATGGCTAGTTGGGTTTTTAGATGTGTTATGTATTACAGTATCCGTATGTGTCGGTTTCCTAAAGATATCAAATTCTATCTTGTTATTTGATCTCGTTAATTTTAAATCTAAGAATATGATACTGTTGTCTTTTTCTAATTCTACCGTGAATTTAATTTTATTGTGCAAAGAATTTAAATAATTTAAGAAATTATCTATTTGTCTGTTTGAGCCTTTAAATCCTACAATAACATCATCAACATATCTCCACCAAAAGGTAATTAGTTTTGCATTCTTGGAATTTAGTATCTTATCTTCTAAATTAGACATGAATATATCCGCTAATAGAGGGCTTATTGGATTTCCCATTGCAAGGCCATTCTTTTGTTCGTAGAAGGTATTATTGAAGCGGCAATAATTTTGTTCCAAAACTAGTTCTAGGTATGCTAAAATTTCCTGTTTTATACCAGGAATTATTCTTTTTTCATCAAGTAAGGACGAAATAATACAGATACATTCTTTTGGTGGTATATTGGACAACATATTAGTAACATCAAAGGAAACCAATCTTTCATTATTCCGTAAAACTACGTCTTTTAAATTATTGACTAGTACCACTGAGTTTTTAACACTATGTTATCTATGCAATCTATTATTTAACACTAAAGACAAGATAGAAAAAATGGACAAATCCGGAGTATATAAACTAGAATGTAAGTCTTGTAATGGTGTGTATTTGGGTCAAACTGGTAGAAAATTTAAAACAAGGCTAAAAGACCACGAAAGAGCAATTAGACAAAAAAATGGTTCCTCGACATTTGCGGAACACATTACTGAAAATAATCATTTATTTGACAATGTTATAACACCTATACATTATCAAAATAAAGGTAAAAAACTAGACATGCTAGAGTCTTTAGAAATCTTTAAATATAATAAATTAGATAATGTTAATTTATTAAATGACCAGATTGACATCAAATACACTCCACTGTTCAAATGTGTTATCCAAAAAGGAACAACTAACCCTCCCTCTCTTTAAGTGGTAGGCATTGTAGGTATAAATTAGATCTAAGTAACATTAGCAAGCACTGTTGATAATGACTTTGTAAGTCGAAACCGGTCCAGTGGTAAGAAATAAAATTAAGTGACATTGCAAAGTGTGTTTTATTTGAAATTCATCCCGTGAACGTATACACGTTGAAAGTCTGCTAACGTTATGTCAAACGTCGCTTAAGTGAACGTTTATATGTTGATAGTCTCTTAACGTAATGTCAAACGTGGTTCCAGTGAACGTATACATGTTTATGGTCTTTTAACGTTATATCAAACGTGGTTCAAGTGAACGTATACACGTTGATAGTCTGTTAACGTATTGTCAAACGTGGTACATGTGAACGTACGTGGTTCAAGTGAACGTATACATGTTAATAGTCTGTAAACATTATGTCAAACGTGTTTCAAGTGAAGGTATACATGTTGATAGTCTGCTAACGTTACGTCAAACGTGGCTCAAGCGAACGTATACACGTTGATAGTCTGCTAACGTTATGTCAAACGTCGCTTAAGTGAACGTTTATATGTTGACAGTCTGTTAACATTATGTCCAACGTGGTTCAAGTGAACGTTTACACGTTGATAGTCTGTTACCGTTATGTCAAACGTGGTGTAAGCGAACGTATACATGTTCAGAGTCTGTTAACGTTAAGACAAACGTGGTTCACGTGAAGATATACATGTTGATGTCTGTTAACATTCTGTCAAACGTGGTTCAAGTGAATGTATACCTGTTGGTAGTCTGTTAACGTTATGTCAAACGTGGTTCAGGGGAACGTATACATGTTGATAGTCTGTTAACATTATGTCAAACGTGGTTCAAGTGAATATATACACGTCGATAGTCTGTTAACGTAATGTCATGGGGTTTCAAATGAACGTATACATGTTGATAGTCCTTCAACGTTATGTCAAACGTGGCGCAAGTAAACGTACACACGTCGATAGTCTGTTAACGATATGTCAAACGTGGTTCAAGTGAACGTACGTGGTTGAAGTGAACGTATACATGATAGTCTGGAAAGATAATGTCAAACGTGGTTCAAGTGAACGTATACATGTCGATAGTTTGTTAACGTTATGTCAAACGTGGCTTAAGTGAACGTATACATGTTGATAGTCTAAACTATTTAGAGTATCAGCTTTTAATCGTTGAAACATATCCATAGTTAAAAATATGAAAAACACAAGTTTCAAGAACAAATTTATTATATTGCACTACAATATTGTTTCACCACACAGTGGCTTCATCAGGTGATGACTTAACAAATTACATCTATTTGGTAGTATATATACTTATAGCGAAGGGTAAGGGTTGAACAGAAGAATCAATGGAAGTTAATATTTAAAAGTGGGGAATTGTTTACCTCTATTTGATCATTTAATATGATACCTTTTTTATTGTATTTATTAATTTCAAGGGTTTCAAGTAAATTTAATTTATAGCCTTTATTTTGTATATGCAAATTTTTGAAGTTTTGATCAAAGTTATGTTTATTATTAATTAAATGTTCGGCATAAGTTGACTCTGTTTTATTGTTAGTGAAGCATAGCAAATGTTCATTTATACGTGTCTGAAAAGACCTTCCTGTCTGACCTATATAAACTTTTGGACAATCCTTGCAATTTAATAAATAAACTCCAGAATTACAGTTCTTCGGGGTTTTACATTTATTGTTTAAGATATATTTACCTAATTAATTATTTGTTTCAAAGGCGATAAAACTAGTGTTAGTATATTGAATTCTTTTACCAATTTTTAAGGAGATATTACCTAAATAAGAAATACAGTTGAATTTAGTAGGTACAGTTTTTATGACCGGATAAATAATTTTCAACGTTTTAGATTGAAGCTGTTTATTCAGAATACTATCCACTGTAGTATGAGAAAAACCATTGTTAATAGCAATAGTGTGAATTCTATCTAATTCTTTATTATAATTTTCTTTTGATAGTGGAACATTTAAAAGTCTAAATATAAAAGAGTTGAATGCCGCTAATTTGTGGGCGATAGGGTGGAATGAATTTGCGTGTATGACAGTGTCTGTATGAGTAGGCTTGTGAAAGATGTTAAATAAGTGTTGAGAATTATTCCTAGTTATAGTTAAGTCTAAAAAGTTTATGGAATTGTTTTCTTCTAACTCTATAGTAAATTTGATATTATTATGTATACTATTCAGGAAATTATGAAAAGATGTAAGTTGTCTATTGGAACCATTGAAACAAACTAATATGTCATCGACATATATGAAATAATAGATGCAGTTATTGAATAGAGGGTGTATTTTAATTTTTTGTTCTAAGTTATTTAAAAATATTTCCGATAATAACGGGCTAAGTGGGTTACCCATTGCTAGGCCTTGTTCTTGACAATAAAATTGTTCATTGAATTGTAAATAATTTTGGGACAAACAAATTTCTAGTAAATTTAATAAATCATTTTTAATGATAGGGTTGGTTTTTCTTTCTGATAGTTTCTTGGAAATAATTTGAATAACATCCTGTGGTGGTATACTTGCAAATAAATTAGTAATGTCAAAAGAAACTAGTTTACAATTATTAGGGATGTGAATGTGGGCAATTTTATCAATTAATTCTAATGAGTTTCTTAACGCAAAGGTTGAAGAGAAATGTGTATGTTTAATGATTTCGTCTATTAGGAATTTTGATAGTTTAGAACAAGGAGCCTGCAAATAGGCTACAACCGGTCTTATAGGCTTATTGACTTTGTGCAACTTCATAGTTGATAGTCTGTTAACGTTGTGTCGAATGGTTTTGAAGTGAATGTATACATGTTGATAGTTTGCAAGCGTTTTTCAAACATGGCTTAAGTGAACCTATGCATGTTGATAGTCTGTGAACGTTATGTCAATCGTGGCTTAAGCGAACCTACACATGTTGATAGTCTATTAACGTTATCTCAAACGTGTTTCAAGTGACCGTATACATATTGATAGTCTTTTAACGTTATGTCAAACGTGGTTCATGTGAACGTTACCTGTTGATAGTCTGTTAACGTTATAACAAATTGGTAAAGGCTTTCGCGGCCAGAAGATGAACCGGTGATATTCGTCGGGTTTAAAGGCCGTCGTCGATTGGAATTTCTTCCTAACGTTTCGCTAGCACGAGTGGCGAGCTTCTTCAGAGGTCCTTCCATCTTCGATGCTGGATGTAGACTGATGATTTCTCCTGCGCAAGTTGTATTTATGCTGGTGGGTAGGGGGCGGAGCCTGTTCCGCTTCAGTCGACCGTGTGGAGGCGGTCGGAATTGTTCGAGCGTTCCTGAGAATTGGGTTCCAGATCTGATTCAGCTTTAGCGTTTCCTCCTTTTTATTGAAGTTTTCTGGGTGTTTATGGATTTCAATAAAAAGGAGGAAACGCTAAAGCTGAATCAGATCTGGAACCCAATTCTCAGGAACGCTCGAACAATTCCGACCGCCTCCACACGGTCGACTGAAGCGGAACAGGCTCCGCCCCCTACCCACCAGCATAAATACAACTTGCGCAGGAGAAATCATCAGTCTACATCCAGCATCGAAGATGGAAGGACCTCTGAAGAAGCTCGCCACTCGTGCTAGCGAAACGTTAGGAAGAAATTCCAATCGACGACGGCCTTTAAACCCGACGAATATCACCGGTTGTTAACGTTATGTCAAACGTGGTTCAAGTGAACGTATACATGTTGATAGTTTATTAACGTGATGTCAGACGTAGTTCAAGTGAACGTATTCATGTTGATAGACTCTTAACGTTATGCCAAACGTGGTTCAAGTGAACGTATACATGTTTATGGTCTTTTAACGTCATGTCAAACGTGGTTCACGTGAACGTATACATGTTGATAGTCTGTCAACGTTATGTCAAACGTGGCTTAAGTGAACGTCTACATGTTGATAGTCTGTTAACGTTATGTCAAATAGTTTTCAAGTGAATGTATACATGTTGATAGTCTGCTAGCGTTTTGTCAAACATGGCTTATGTGAACCTATGCATATTGATAGCCTGTTAACGATATGTCAAACGTGGCTTAAGTGAACCTACACATGTTGATAGTCTATTAAGGTTATGTCAAACGTGTTTCAAGTAACCGTATACATATTGATAGTCTTTAAACGTTATGTCAAACGTGGTTCAAGTGAACGTATACATGTTGATAGTCTGTTAACGTTATGTCAAACGTGGTTCAAGTGAACGTATACATGTTCAGAGTCTGTTAACGTTAAGACAAACGTGGTTAACGTGAAGATATACATGTTGATAGTCTGTTAACGTTATGTCAAACGTCGCTTAAGTGAACGTTAACATGTTGATAGTCTGTGAACATTATGTCAAACGTGGTTCAAGTTAATATAAACCTGTTGGTTGTCTGTTAACATTATGTTAAACGTGGTTCAAGTGAACGTATTCATGTTGATAGTCTCTTAACGTAATGTCAAGCGTGGTTCAAGTGAACGTATACATGTTTTTGGTCTTTTAACGTTATATCAAACGTGGTTCAAGTGAACGTATACACGTTGATAGTCTGTTAACGTTATGTCAAACGTGGTTCAAGTGAAGGTATACATGTTGATAGCCTGTAAACATTAAGTCAAACGTGGTTCATGTAACCGTTTACCTGTTGATTGTCTGTAAACGTTATGTCAAACGTGGTTCAAGGGAACGCATACATGTTGATAGTCTGTTAACGTTATGTCATAGGGGGTTCAAATGAACGTATACATGTTGGTAGTCCGTTAACGTTATGTCAAACGTGGTTCAAGGGGACGTATACATGTTGATAGTCTATTAACGTCATATCAAACTTGGGTAAGGTAAACGTATACATGTTGATAGTCACTTAACGTTATGTCAAACGTGGTTCAAGTAAACGTATACATGTTGATAGCCTGTTAACATTTTGTCGAACGTGGTTCAAGTGAACGTATACATGTTGATAGTCTGTTAACGTTATGTCAAACGTGGTTCAAGTGAACGTATACATGTTCAAAGTCTGTAAACGTTAAGACAAACGTGGTTCACGTGAACATATACATGTTGATAGTCTGTTAACGGTTTGTCAAACGTCGCTTAAGTGTACGTGTTGATAGTCTGTAAACATTATGTCAAACGTGGTTCAAGTGAATATATACCTGTTGGTGGTCTGTTAACGTTTAAGTTCAAACTAGTGGTTCAAGTGAACGTATACATGTTGATAGTCTGTAAACGTTATGTCAAACATGTTTAAGTGAACGTATACATGTTGATAGTCTGTTAACGTTATGTCAAACGTGGTTCAAGTGAACGTATACATGTTGATAGTCTGTTAACTTTAAATGTAAAAACGTGGTTAAACGTGAACATATACATGTTGATAGTCTGTTAACGTTTTGTCAAACGTCGCTTAAGTGGCCGTTTACATGTTGATAGTCTTTTAACGTTATGTCAAACGTGGTTCAAGTGAACGTATACATGTTCAGAGTCTGTTAACGTTAAGACAAACGTGGTTAACGTGAAGATATACATGTTGATAGTCTGTTAACGTTATGTCAAACGTCGCTTAAGTGAACGTTTACATGTTGATAGTCTGTGAACATTATGTCAAACGTGGTTCAAGTTAATATAAACCTGTTGGTTGTCTGTTAACATTATGTTTAACGTGGTTCAAGTGAACGTATTCATGTTGATAGTCTCTTAACGTAATGTCAAGCGTGGTTCAAGTGAACGTATACATGTTTTTGGTCTTTTAACGTTATATCAAACGTGGTTCAAGTGAACGTATACACGTTGATAGTCTGTTAACGTTATGTCAAACGTGGTTCAAGTGAAGGTATACATGTTGATAGCCTGTAAACATTATGTCAAACGTGGTTCATGTAACCGTTTACCTGTTGATTGTCTGTAAACGTTATGTCAAACGTGGTTCAAGGGAACGCATACATGTTGATAGTCTGTTAACGTTATGTCATAGGGGGTTCAAATGAACGTATGCATGTTGGTAGTCCGTTAACGTTATGTCAAACGTGGTTCAAGGGGACGTATACATGTTGATAGTCTATTAACGTCATATCAAACTTGGGTAAGGTAAACGTATACAGTTGATAGTCACTTAACGTTATGTCAAACGTGGTTCAAGTAAACGTATACATGTGATAGCCTGTTAACATTTTGTCGAACGTGGTTCAAGTGAACGTATACATGTTGATTGTCTGTTAACGTTATGTCAAACGTGGTTCAAGTGAACGTATACATGTTCAAAGTCTGTAAACGTTAAGACAAACGTGTTCACGTGAACATATACATGTTGATAGTCTGTTAACGGTTTGTCAAACGTCGCTTAAGTGTACGTGTTGATAGTCTGTAAACATTACGTCAAACGTGGTTCAAGTGAATATATACCTGTTGGTGGTCTGTTAACGTCATGTCAAACGTGGTTCATGTGAACTTACGTGGTTCAAGTGAACGTATACATGTTAATAGTCTGTAAACATTATGTCAAACATGTTTCAAGTGAACGTATACATGTTGATAGTCTGTTAACGTTATGTCAAACGTGGTTCAAGTGAACGTATACATGTTCAAAGTCTGTTAACGTTAAGAAAAACGTGGTTCACGTGAACATATACATGTTGATAGTCTGTTAACGTTTTGTCAAACGTCGCTTAAGTGGACGTTTACATGTTGATAGTCTGTAAGCATTATGTCAAACGTGGTTCAAGTGAATGTAAACCTGTTGATAGTCTGTTAACCTTATATTAAACGTGGTTCAAGTGAACGTATTCATGTTGATAGTCTCTTAACGTAATGCCAAACGTGGTTCAAGTGAACGTATACATGTTTATGGTCTTTTAATGTTATATCAAACGTGGCTCAAGTGAACGTATACACGTTGATAGTCTGTTAACGTTATGTCAAACGTTGTTCAAGTGAACGTATACACGTTGATAGTCTGTTAGCGTAATGTCAAACGTGGTTCATGTGAACGTACGTGGTTCAAGTGAACGTATACATGTAAATAGTCTGTAAACATTATGTCAAACGTGTTTCAAGTGAATGTATACATGTTTATGGTCTTTTAACGTTATGTCAAACGTGGTTCAAGTGAACGTATACACGTTGATAGTCTGTTAGCGTAATGTCAAACGTGGTTCATGTGAACGTACGTGGTTCAAGTGAACGTATACATGTTAATAGTCTGTAAACATTATGTCATACATGTTTCAAGTGAACGTATACATGTTGATACTCTGCTAACGTTACGTCAAACGTGGTGTAAGCGAACGTATGCATGTTCAGAGTCTGTTAACGTTAAGACAAACGTGGTTCACGTGAACATATGCATGTTGATAGTCTGTTTAGGTTATGTCAAACGTGGTTCAAGGGGACGTATATATGTTGATAGTCTGTAAACATTATGTCAAACGTGGTTCAAGTGAATGTAAACCTGTTGGTAGTCTGCTAACCTTATGCTAAACGTGGTTCAAGTGAACGTATTCATGTTGATAGTCTCTTAAACGTAATGTCAAACATGATTCAAGTGAACGTATACATGTTTATGGTCTTTTAACGTTATATCAAACGTGGTTCAAGTGAACGTATACACGTTGAGAATCTGTTAACGTTATGTCAAACGTGGTTCAAGTGAACGTATAAACGTTGATAGTCTGTTAACGTAATGTCAAACGTGGTTCATGTGAACGTACGTGGTTCAAGTGAACGTATACATGTGAATAGTCTGTAAACATTATGTCAAACATGTTTCAAGTGAACGTATACATGTTGATAGTCTGTAAACATTATATCAAACGTGGTTCAAGTGAACGTTTACATGTTGATAGTCTGTAAACATTATGTCAAACGTGGTTCAAGTGAATGTATTCGTGTTAATAGTCTCTTACGTTATGTCAACCGTGCTTCAAATGAACGTATACATGTTAATAGTGTGTTAACGTAATGTCAAGCGTGGTTCATGTGAACGTACGTGGTTCAAGTAAAGGTATATATGTTAATAGTCTGTAAACATGATGTCAAACGTGGTTCAAGTGAACGTATACATGTTGATAGCCTGCTAACGTTATGTCAAACGTGGTTCAAGTAAACGTATACATGTTGATAGTCTGTTAACATTTTGTCGAACGTGGTTCAGGTGAACGTATACGTGTTCATAGTCTGTAAACATTATGTCAAACGTGGTTCAAGTGAACGTATACCAGTTGATAGTCTCTTAACATTATGTCAAACGTAGTTCAAGTGAACGTTTACATGTTGATAGTCTGTAAACATTATATCAAACGTGGTTCAAGTGAACGTTTACATGTATACATATCTCAAACTTGGTTCAAGCAACGTTTACATGCTAATTGTCTGTTAACGTTATGTCAAACTTGCTTCATGTGGACGTATACATGTTCATATACTGTAAACATTATGTCAAACGTGGTTCAAGTGAACGTATACCTGTTGATAGTCTGTTAACGTTTTGTCATGGGAGGTTCAAATGAACGTATACATGTTGGTAGTCTGTTAACGTTATGTCAAACGTGGTTCAAGGGAACGAATACATGTTGGTAGTCTGTTAACGTTATGTCAAGCGTAGCTTAAGTGAACGTTTACATGTTGATAGTCTATCAACATTATGTCAAACGTGGTTCAAGTGACCGTATACCTGTTGATAGTCTGTTAACGTTATGTCAACCGTGGTTCAAATAATCGTATACATGTTGATAGTCTGTTAACATTTTGTCGAACGTGGTTTAGGTGAACGTATACGTGTTCATAGTCTGTAAACATTATGTCAAACGTGGTTCAAGTGAACGTTTACATGTTGATAGTCTGTAAACATTATATCAAACGTGGTTCAAGTGAACGTTTACATGTATACATATCTCAAACTTGGTTCAAGCAACGTTTACATGCTAATTGTCTGTTAACGTTATGTCAAACTTGGTTCATGTGGACGTATACATGTTCATAGACTGTAAACATTATGTCAAACGTGGTTAAGTGAACGTATACCTGTTGATAGTCCCTTAACATTATGTCAAACGTGGTTCAAGTGAAGGTCTACATGTATACATATTTCAAACTTGGTTCAAGCAACGTTTACATGTTAGTAGTCTGTTAACGGTATGTCAAGCGTGGTTTAAGTGAACGTATACATGTTGATAGTCTGTAAAAATTATATCAAACGTGGTTCAAGTGAACGTTTACATGTATACAAATTTCAAACTTGGTTCAAGCAACGTTTACATGTTAATAGTCTGTTAACGTTATGTCAAACTTGGTTCAAGTGGACGTATACATATTGATAGTCTGTAAACATTATATCAAACGTGGTTCAAGTGAACGTCTACATGTATACATATTTCAAACTTGGTTCAAGCAACGTTTACATGTTAATAGTCTGTTAACGGTATGTCAAGCGTGGTTTAAGTGAACGTATACATGTTGATTGTCTGTAAAAATTATATCAAACGTGGTTCAAGTGAACGTTTACATGTATACAAATTTCAAACTTTTTCAAGCAACGTTTACATGTTAATAGTCTGGTAACGTTAAGAGAAACGTGGTTCACGTGATCATATACATATTGATAGTTTGTTAACGTTATGTCAAACGTCGCTTAAGTGTAAGTTTACATGTTGATAGTCTGTAAACATTATGTCAAACGTGGCTCAAGTGATGTATACCTGTTGGTAGTCTGTTAACGTTATGTCAAACGTGGTTCAAGGGGACGTATACATGTTGATGGTCTGTAAACATTATGTCAAACGTGGTTCAAGTGAATGTATATCTGTTGGTAGTCTGTTAACCTAATGTTAAACGTGGTTCAAGTAAACGTATACACGTTGATAGTCTGTTAACGATATGTCAAACGTGGTTCAAGTGAACGTACGTGGTTGAAGTGAACGTATACATGTTGATAGTCAGTTAACGTTATGTCAAACGTGCTTCAAGTGAACGTATACATGTTAATAGTCTGTAAACATTATGTCAAACGTGGTTCAAGTGAACGTATACATGTTGATAGTCTGCTAACGTTATGTCAAACGTGGTTCAAGTAAACGTTTACATGTTAAAAGCCTGTTAACATTTTGTCGAACGTGGTTCAAGTGAACGTATACATGTTGATAGTCTGTAAACTTTATGTCACACGTGGTTCAAGTGAACGTATACCTGTTCATAGTCTGTTAACGTTATGTCGTGGGAGGTTCAAATGAACGTATACATGTTGGTAGTCTGTTAACGTTATGTCAAACGTGGTTCAAGGGAACGAATACATGTTGGTAGTCTGTTAACGTTATGTCAAACGTGGCTTAAGTGAACGTATACATGTTGATAGTCTATTAACATTATGTCAAACGTGGTTCAAGTGAACGTATACATGTTGATAGTCTGTAAACATTATCTCAAGCGTGGTTCAAGTGAACGTATACCTGTTGATATTCTCTTAACGTTATGTCAAACGTGGTTCAAGTGAACGTATACATGTTGATAGTCCGTAAACATTATATCAAACGTGGTTCAAGTGAACGTTTACATGTATACATATTTCAAACTTGGTTCAAGCAACGTTTACATGTTAATAGTCTGTTAACGTTATGTCAAACTTGATTCATGTGGACGTATACATGTTCATAGTCTGTAAACATTATGTCAAACGTGGTTCAAGTGAACGTATACCTGTTGATAGTCTCTTAACATTATGTCAAACGTGGTTCAAGTGAACGTATACATGTTGATAGTTTGTAAACATTATATCAAACGTGGTTCAAGTGAACGTATACCTGTTGATAGTCTCTTAACATTATGTCAAACGTGGTTCAAGTGAACGTATACATGTTGATAGTCTGTAAACATTATATCAAACGTGGTTCAAGTGAACGTTTACATGTATACAAATTTCAAACTTGGTTCAAGCAACGTTTACATGTTAATAGTCTGTTAATGTTATGTCAAACTTGGTTCAAGTGGACGTATACATATTGATAGTCTGTAAACATTATATCAAACGTGGTTCAAGTGAACGTCTACATGTATACATATTTCAAACTTGGTTCAAGCAACGTTTACATGTTAATAGTCTGTTAACGGTATGTCAAGCGTGGTTTAAGTGAACGTATACATGTTGATAGTCTGTAAACATTATATCAAACGTGGTTCAAGTGAACGTTTACATGTATACATATTTCAAACTTGGTTCAAGCCACGTTTACATGTTAATAGTCTGTTAACGGTATGTCAAGCGTGGTTTAAGTGAACGTATACATGTTGATAGTCTGTAAACATTATATCAAACGTGGTTCAAGTGAACGTTTACATGTATACATATTTGAAACTTGGTTCAAGCAACGTTTACATGTTAATAGTCTGTTAACGTTATGTCAAACGTGGTTCAAGTGAACGTATACATGTTCAGAGTCTGTTAACGTTAAGAGAAACGTGGTTCACGTGAACATATACATGTTGATAGTCTGTTAACGTTATGTCAAACGTCGCTTAAGTGAACGTTTACATGTTGATAGTCTGTAAACATTATGTCAAACGTGGTTCAAGTGAATGTATACCTGTTGGTAGTCTGTTAACGTTATGTCAAACGTGGTTCAAGTGAACGTATACACGTTGATAGTCTGTTAACGTAATGTCAAACGTGGTTCATGTGAACGTACGTGGTTCAAGTGAACGTATACATGTTAACAGTCTGTAAACATTATGTCAAACATGTTTCAAGTGAAGGTACACATGTTGATAGTCTGCTAACGTTACGTCAAACGTGGTTTAAGTGAACGTATACACGTTGATAGTCTGTTAACGTAATGTCAAACGTGGTTCAAGTGAACGTACGTTGCTCAAGTGAATGTATACCTGTTGGTAGTCTGTTAACGTTATGTCAAACGTGGTTCAAGTGACCGTATACCTGTTGATGGTCTGTTAACGTTATGTCAAACGTGGTTCAAGAAACGTATACATGTTGATAGTCTCTTAACATTTTGTCGAACGTGGTTCAAGTGAACGTATACATGTTCATAGTCTGTAAACATAATGTCAAACGTGGTTCAAGTGAACGTATACCTGTTGATAGTCTCTTAACGTAATGTCAAACGTGGTTTCAGTGAACGTATACATGTTTATGGTCTCTTAACGTTATATCAAACGTGGTTCAAGTGAACGTATACACGATGATAGTCTGTTAACGTATTGTCAAACGTGGTACATGTGAACGTACGTGGTTCAAGTGAACGTATACATGTTAATAGTCTGTAAACATTATGTCAAACGTGTTTCAAGTAAAGGTATACATGTTGATAGTCTGCTAACGTAACGTCAAACGTGGCTCAAGTGAACGTATACACGTTGGTAGTCTGCTAACGTTATGTCAAACGTCGCTTAAGTGAACGTTTATATGTTGATAGGCTGTTGACATTATGTGAAACGTGGTTCAAGTGAACGTTTACATAATGATAGTTTGTTACCGTTATGTCAAACGTGGTGTAAGCGAACGTATGCATGTTCAGAGTCTGTTAACGTTAAGACAAACGTGGTTCAAGTGAACATATACACGTCGATAGTCTGTTAACGTAATGTCATGGGGTTTCAAATGAACGTATACATGTTGATAGTCCTTCAACGTTATGTCAAACGTGGTGCAAGTAAACGTATACACGTCGATAGTCTGTTAACGATATGTCAAACGTGGTTCAAGTGAACGTACGTGGTTGAAGTGAACGTATACATGTTGATAGTCTGGAAACATAATGTCAAACGTGGTTCAAGTGAACGTATACATGTCGATAGTTTGTAAACGTTATGTCAAACGTGGCTTTAGTGAACGTATACATGTTGATAGTCTGTTAACGTTGTGTCGAATGGTTTTGAAGTGAATGTATACATGTTGATAGTTTGCTAGCGTTTTGTCAAACATGGCTTAAGTGAACCTATGCATGTTGATAGTCTGTGAACGTTATGTCAATCGTGGCTTAAGTGAACCTACACATGTTGATAGTCTATTTACGTTATCTCAAACGTGTTTCAAGTGACCGTATACATATTGATAGTCTTTTAACGTTATGTCAAACGTGGTTCATGTGACCGTATACATGTTGATAGTCTGTTAACGTTATGTCAAACTTGGTTCAAGTGAACGTATACATGTTGATAGTTTATTAACGTGATGTCAGACGTAGTTCAAGTGAACGTATTCATGTTGATAGACTCTTAACGTTATGCCAAACGTGGTTCAAGTGAACGTATACATGTTTATGGTCTTTTAACGTTATGTCAAACGTGGTTCAAGTGAACGTATACATGTTGATAGTCTGTTAACGTTATGTCAAACGTGGCTTAAGTGAACGTCTACATGTTGATAGTCTGTTAACGTTATGTCAAATAGTTTTCAAGTGAATGTATACATGTTGATAGTCTGCTACCGTTTTGTCAAACATGGCTTAAGTGAACCTATGCATATTGAGTCTATTAAGGTTATGTCAAACGTGTTTCAAGTGAACGTATACATGTTGATAGTCTGTTAACGTTATGTCAAACGTGGTTCAAGTGAACGTATACATGTTCAGAGTCTGTTAACGTTAAGACAAACGTGGTTCACGTGAACATATACATGTTGATAGTCTGTTAACGTTATGTCAAACGTCGCTTCAGTGAACGTTTACATGTTGATAGTCTGTGAACATTATGTCAAACGTGGTTCAAGTGAATGTAAACCTGTTGGTAGTCTGTTAACATTATGTTAAACGTGGTTCAAGTGAACGTATTCATGTTGATAGTCTCTTAACGTAATGTCAAGCGTGGTTCAAGTGAACGTATACATGTTTATGGTCTTTGAACGTTATATCAAACGTGGTTCAAGTGAACGTATACACGTTGATAGTCTGTTAACGTTATGTCAAACGTGGTTCAAGTGAACGTATACACGTTGATAGTCTGTTAGCGTAATGTCAAACGTGGTTCATGTGAACGTACGTCGTTCAAGTGAACGTATACATGTTAATAGTCTGTTAACATTATGTCAAACGTGTTTCAAGAGAACGTATACATGTTTACGGTCTTTTAACTTTATGTCAAACGTGGTTCAAGTGAATGTATACCTGTTGGTAGTCTGTTAACGTTATGTCAAACGTGGTGTAAGCGAACGTATGCATGTTCAGAGTCTGTTAACGTTAAGACAAACGTGGTTCAAGTGAACATATACACGTCGATAGTCTGTTAACGTAATGTCATGGGGTTTCAAATGAACGTATACATGTTGATAGTCCTTCAACGTTATGTCAAACGTGGTGCAAGTAAACGTATACACGTCGATAGTCTGTTAACGATATGTCAAACGTGGTTCAAGTGAACGTACGTGGTTGAAGTGAACGTATACATGTTGATAGTCTGGAAACATAATGTTAAACGTGGTTCAAGTGAACGTATACATGTCGATAGTTTGTTAACGTTATGTCAAACGTGGCTTTAGTGAACGTATACATGTTGATAGCCTGTTAACGTTGTGTCGAATGGTTTTGAAGTGAATGTATACATGTTGATAGTTTGCTAGCGTTTTGTCAAACATGGCTTAAGTGAACCTATGCATGTTGATAGTCTGTGAACGTTATGTCAATCGTGGCTTAAGTGAACCTACACATGTTCATAGTCTATTAACGTTATCTCAAACGTGTTTCAAGTGACCGTATACATATTGATAGTCTTTTAACGTTATGTCAAACGTGGTTCATGTGAACGTATACCTGTTGATAGTCCCTTAACATTATGTCAAACGTGATTCAAGTGAAGGTCTACATGTATACATATTTCAAACTTGGTTCAAGCAACGTTTACATGTTAATAGTCTGTTAACGGTATGTCAAGCGTGGTTTAAGTGAACGTATACATGTTGATAGTCTGTAAAAATTATATCAAACGTGGTTCAAGTGAACGTTTACATGTATACAAATTTCAAACTTGGTTCAAGCAACGTTTACATGTTAATAGTCTGTTAACGTTATGTCAAACTTGGTTCAAGTGGACGTATACATATTGATAGTCTGTAAACATTATATCAAACGTGGTTCAAGTGAACGTCTACATGTATACATATTTCAAACTTGGTTCAAGCAACGTTTACATGTTAATAGTCTGTTAACGGTATGTCAAGCGTGGTTTAAGTGAACGTATACATGTTGATAGTCTGTAAAAATTATATCAAACGTGGTTCAAGTGAACGTTTACATGTATACATATTTCAAACTTTTTCAAGCAACGTTTACATGTTAATAGTCTGGTAACGTTAAGAGAAACGTGGTTCACGTGATCATATACATATTGATAATTTGTTAACGTTATGTCAAACGTTGCTTAAGTGTAAGTTTACATGTTGATAGTCTGTAAACATTATGTCAAACGTGGCTCAAGTGAATGTATACCTGTTGGTAGTCTGTTAACGTTATGTCAAACGTGGTTCAAGGGGACGTATACATGTTGATGATCTGTAAACATTATGTCAAACGTGGTTCAAGTGAATGTATATCTGTTGGTAGTCTGTTAACCTAATGTTAAACGTGGTTCAAGTAAACGTATACACGTTGATAGTCTGTTAACGATATGTCAAACGTGGTTCAAGTGAACGTACGTGGTTGAAGTGAACGTATACATGTTGATAGTCAGTTAACGTTATGTCAAACGTGCTTCAAGTGAACGTATACATGTTAATAGTCTGTAAACATTATGTCAAACGTGGTTCAAGTGAACGTATACATGTTGATAGTCTGCTAACGTTATGTCAAACGTGGTTCAAGTAAACGTTTACATGTTAAAAGCCTGTTAACATTTTGTCGAACGTGGTTCAAGTGAACGTATACATGTTGATAGTCTGTAAACTTTATGTCACACGTGGTTCAAGTGAACGTATACCTGTTCATAGTCTGTTAACGTTATGTCGTGGGAGGTTCAAATGAACGTATACATGTTGGTAGTCTGTTAACGTTATGTCAAACGTGGTTCAAGGGAACGAATACATGTTGGTAGTCTGTTAACGTTATGTCAAACGTGGCTTAAGTGAACGTATACATGTTGATAGTCTATTAACATTATGTCAAACGTGGTTCAAGTGAACGTATACATGTTGATAGTCTGTAAACATTATCTCAAGCGTGGTTCAAGTGAACGTATACCTGTTGATAGTCTCTTAACGTTATGTCAAACGTGGTTCAAGTGAACGTATACATGTTGATAGTCCGTAAACATTATATCAAACGTGGTTCAAGTGAACGTTTACATGTATACATATTTCAAACTTGGTTCAAGCAACGTTTACATGTTAATAGTCTGTTAACGTTATGTCAAACTTGATTCATGTGGACGTATACATGTTCATAGTCTGTAAACATTATGTCAAACGTGGTTCAAGTGAACGTATACCTGTTGATAGTCTCTTAACATTATGTCAAACGTGGTTCAAGTGAACGTATACATGTTGATAGTTTGTAAACATTATATCAAACGTGGTTCAAGTGAACGTATACCTGTTGATAGTCTCTTAACATTATGTCAAACGTGGTTCAAGTGAACGTATACATGTTGATAGTCTGTAAACATTATATCAAACGTGGTTCAAGTGAACGTTTACATGTATACAAATTTCAAACTTGGTTCAAGCAACGTTTACATGTTAATAGTCTGTTAATGTTATGTCAAACTTGGTTCAAGTGGACGTATACATATTGATAGTCTGTAAACATTATATCAAACGTGGTTCAAGTGAACGTCTACATGTATACATATTTCAAACTTGGTTCAAGCAACGTTTACATGTTAATAGTCTGTTAACGGTATGTCAAGCGTGGTTTAAGTGAACGTATACATGTTGATAGTCTGTAAACATTATATCAAACGTGGTTCAAGTGAACGTTTACATGTATACATATTTCAAACTTGGTTCAAGCCACGTTTACATGTTAATAGTCTGTTAACGGTATGTCAAGCGTGGTTTAAGTGAACGTATACATGTTGATAGTCTGTAAACATTATATCAAACGTGGTTCAAGTGAACGTTTACATGTATACATATTTCAAACTTGGTTCAAGCAACGTTTACATGTTAATAGTCTGTTAACGTTATGTCAAACGTGGTTCAAGTGAACGTATACATGTTCAGAGTCTGTTAACGTTAAGAGAAACGTGGTTCACCTGAACATATACATGTTGATAGTCTGTTAACGTTATGTCAAACGTCGCTTAAGTGAACGTTTACATGTTGATAGTCTGCTAACGTTACGTCAAACGTGGTTTAAGTGAACGTATACACGTTGATAGTCTGTTAACGTAATGTCAAACGTGGTTCAAGTGAACGTACGTTGCTCAAGTGAATGTATACCTGTTGGTAGTCTGTTAACGTTATGTCAAACGTGGTTCAAGTGACCGTATACCTGTTGATGGTCTGTTAACGTTATGTCAAACGTGGTTCAAGAAATCTATACATGTTGATAGTATCTTAACATTTTGTGGAACGTGGTTCAAGTGAACGTATACATGTTCATAGTCTGTAAACATAATGTCAAACGTGGTTCAAGTGAACGTATACCTGTTGATAGTCTCTTAACGTAATGTCAAACGTGGTTCCAGTGAACGTATACATGTTTATGGTCTTTTAACGTTATATCAAACGTGGTTCAAGTGAACGTATACACGATGATAGTCTGTTAACGTATTGTCAAACGTGGTACATGTGAACGTACGTGGTTCAAGTGAACGTATACATGTTAATAGTCTGTAAACATTATGTCAAAACGTGTTTCAAGTAAAGGTATACATGTTGATAGTCTGCTAACGTAACGTCAAACGTGGCTCAAGTGAACGTATACACGTTGGTAGTCTGCTAACGTTATGTCAAACGTCGCTTAAGTGAACGTTTATATGTTGATAGGCTGTTAACATTATGTGAAACGTGGTTCAAGTGAACGTTTACATAATGATAGTTTGTTACCGTTATGTCAAACGTGGTGTAAGCGAACGTATGCATGTTCAGAGTCTGTTAACGTTAAGACAAACGTGGTTCAAGTGAACATATACACGTCGATAGTCTGTTAACGTAATGTCATGGGGTTTCAAATGAACGTATACATGTTGATAGTCCTTCAACGTTATGTCAAACGTGGTGCAAGTAAACTTATACACGTCGATAGTCTGTTAACGATATGTCAAACGTGGTTCAAGTGAACGTACGTGGTTGAAGTGAACGTATACATGTTGATAGTCTGGAAACATAATGTTAAACGTGGTTCAAGTGAACGTATACATGTCGATAGTTTGTTAACGTTATGTCAAACGTGGCTTTAGTGAACGTATACATGTTGATAGTCTGTTAACGTTGTGTCGAATGGTTTTGAAGTGAATGTATACATGTTGATAGTTTGCTAGCGTTTTGTCAAACATGGCTTAAGTGAACCTATGCATGTTGATAGTCTGTGAACGTTATGTCAATCGTGGCTTAAGTGAACCTACACATGTTGATAGTCTATTAACGTTATCTCAAACGTGTTTCAAGTGACCGTATACATATTGATAGTCTTTTAACGTTATGTCAAACGTGGTTCATGTGAACGTATACATGTTGATAGTCTGTTAACGTTATGTCAAACTTGGTTCAAGTGAACGTATACATGTTGATAGTTTATTAACGTGATGTCAGACGTAGTTCAAGAGAACGTATTCATGTTGATAGACTCTTAACGTTATGCCAAACGTGGTTCAAGTGAACGTATACATGTTTATGGTCTTTTAACGTTATGTCAAACGTGGTTCAAGTGAACGTATACATGTGATAGTCTGTTAACGTTATGTCAAACGTGGCTTAAGTGAACGTCTACATGTTGATAGTCTGTTAACGTTATGTCAAATAGTTTTCAAGTGAATGTATACATGTTGATAGTCTGCTACCGTTTTGTCAAACATGGCTTAAGTGAACCTATGCATATTGATAGTCTATTAAGGTTATGTCAAACGTGTTTCAAGTGAACGTATACATGTTGATAGTCTGTTAACGTTATGTCAAACGTGGTTCAAGTGAACGTATACATGTTCAGAGTCTGTTAACGTTAAGACAAACGTGGTTCACGTGAACATATACATGTTGATAGTCTGTTAACGTTATGTCAAACGTCGCTTAAGTGAACGTTTACATGTTGATAGTCTGTGAACATTATGTCAAACGTGGTTCAAGTGAATGTAAACCTGTTGGTAGTCTTAACATTTTGTCGAACGTGGTTCTAGTGAACGTATACATGTTGATAGTCTGTTAACATTATGTCAAACGTGGTTCAAGTGAACGTATAGATGTTGATAGTCTGTAAACATTATATCAAACGTGGTTCAAGTGAGCGTATACATGGTGATAGTCTGTTAAGGTTATGTCGCACGTGGTTCAAGTGAACGTTTACATGTTGATAGTCTGCTAACGTTATGTCAAACGTGGTGTAAGCGAACGTATACATGTTCAGAGTCTGTCAACGATAAGACAAACGTGGTTCACGTGAACATATACATGTTGATAGTCTGTTTACGTTATGTCAAACGTCGCTTAAGTGAACGTTTACATGTTGATAGTCTGTAAACATTATGTCAAACGTGGTTCAAGTGAATGTATACCTGTTGGTAGTCTGTTAACGTCATGTCAAGCGTGGTTCAAGGTAACGTATACATGTTGATAGTCTGTTAACGTTATGTCAAACGTAGTTTAAGTGAACATATACATGTTGATAGTCTACTAACGTTATGTCAAACGTGGTTCAAGTGAACGTATACACGTTGATTGTCTGTAAACATTATGTCAAACGTGGTTCAAGTGAACGTATACATGTCGATAGTCTGTTAACGTTATGTCAAACGTGGTTTAAGTAAACGTATACATGTTGATAGTCTGTTAACGTTGTGTCAAATGGTTTTAAAGTAAATGTATACATGTTGATAGTCTGTTAGCGTTTTGTCAAACATGGCTTAAGTGAACCTATGAATGTTGATAGTCTGTGAACGTTATGTCAAACGTTTCATATTTTATTGTAAAACAAAATCTGAAACATTTAAAAGTGTGCTATTTACTTATATCTGCAATTACGTAAATATTATGTCAAACGTGGTTCAAGTAACGTTTACATGTAAATAGTCTATTAACGTTATGTCAAACATTGTTCAAGTGAACGTTTACATGTTGATAGTCTGTAAACATTATGTAAACGTGGTTCAAGTGAACGTATTCATGTTGATAGTCTCTTAACGTAATGTCAAACGTGGTTCAAGTGAACATATACACGTTTATGGTCTTTTAACGTTATATCAAACGTGGTTCAGGTGAACGTATACACGTTGAGAGTCTGTTAACGTTATGTCAAACGTGGTTCAAGTGAACGTATACACGTTGATAGTCTGTTAGCGTAATGTCAAACGTGGTTCATGTGAACGTTCGTGGTTCAAGTAAACGTATACATGTTAATAGTCTGTAAACGTTATGTCAAACGTGTTTCAAGTGAACGTACACATGTTTATGGTCTTTAAACGTTATGTCAAACGTGGTTCAAGTGAACATATACACGTTGATAGTCTGTTAGCGTAATGTCAAACGTGGTTCATGTGAACGTACGTGGTTCAAGTGAACGTATACATGTTGATAGTCTGTAAACATTATGTCAACGTGGTTCATGTAACCGTATACCTGTTGATTGTCTGTTAAATTATGTCAAACGTGGTTCAAGGGAACGCATACATGTTGATAGTCTGTTAACGTTATGTCATAGGGGGTTCAAATGAACGTATACATGTTGGTAGTCTGTTAACGTTATGTCAAACGTGGTTCAAGGGAACGTATACATGTTGATAGTCTATTAACGTAGTAGGGGTAGATGACAGCTTCTGGCTAAGAGGATGAGAGGGTTGTGATTTCTGACAATTGTGACGTAATTGCAATCGATAGAATATGGTTCAAGGTCATATGTCTACTACAGTAGAGAGCGTATTTATCATCGATTGCTAGAAAGCCGTTTCTATTTCAGAGGGCGAGAGGGTTTCGATTTGTGATAATTGTGACGTAATTTGTGGCTTAAGGTTATGATTCATATGTCTACTACAGTAGAGGGTATATTTATCTGCGTCTTTTCGACGTTGTCGGTTGATTGAAATGTCTACTATAGTAGCGATTGTGTAAACCTACGCAGTCGGTGACATCTGCTTGAAGACCATTCCATGCTGTGACAACGGTTGTTGAAATAGGTGGAATGGTGCTGTAGAGAGCGAGGAGGTCGGTTAAATAGCAAATATGAATTGCAGACGCAGCATTAGTCCACGTGACTTTTATTGAATGCGTGGATACCTTCACATACATACATACAACATACTCTGCTTTACCGAACAATAAGCTATCGTGTGTAAATTCATCATACACAGACAAACATCACTTGTCGTTCAATACATCTCGACAACTTTACAATTTGCTGATATCGCGCATACATACATGTCTACATTACACACACACACAGGTCTTAATTAAACCTGTAACCGTTCCTCTATATCATATTCACGCGCTTTCCATCTTACTCCGTCTATATCGAGCAAATTGCAGATGCAGCATTAGCTACACGTTACTTTTATTGTTAATATGTATACATATATATATATATATAAACACACTACTTTAACTTTTGTTTTCGAGATAACGTACCACAACATTCATACCTACCAATAATTCTGTAAGCTATCATGTGTAAGTTCATCACATACAGACATCACTAACTTGTCGTCGACGACGACGGTGAACACCGACAGTTACGCCAACAATTTGCTGATATCGCGCATACATGTCTACTTTACATATACATCTGGAACATACATATGTGAGGATATTGATTTGTAACGATTGAAATATGAATTAAGTATGACGTAACAGCTGTGTTATATCCAATGGATTTAAACCTGTACCCGCTCCTCTATGTCATATTCACGCGCATTCCATCTTACTCCGTCTATATCGAGCAAATTGCAGACGCAGCATTAGCTCCACGTTACTTTTGTTGCTAATATGTATACATATACACACACACTATTTTAACTTTTGAGATAACCTACCACAACATTCATACCTACTAATAATTCTACAAGCTATTATGTGTAAGTTCATCACATACAGACATTACTTGTCGTCGACGGTGAACACCGACAGTTACGTTAACAACTTTGCAATTTGCTATCAAAACGAATGCTTTAAATATACAATCAACAATTACAAATACAAACGTAAAGGTATAGATAAATCTATTTCGTTGAAACTTTTTACTGAAATTTAATAATAACTACTTTATCAGCAGTTTTATCAAATATCACTAGATGTTCTAATTACATAGCTTTCGATAGTGTAAGAACTGATTATAGAACATAGGAGTGAGAATATTGATTTATAACGATTGAAATACGAATAAATTTATGTATAATATGTTATATCTAATGGATAACTCTATGTTATCAACAGTTTTGTCGAATATCATGCTTAAATGCTATAATCAAAATATCACCACACCTAATATATATACATTCTCTAGAAACATGTGGTAAGGTTATTATACGCTAAAGAAAATACTCGTATGTATGCATAACGGTGTGTATGATTATAATACAATTTTACCAGACAATCAACAACAGACATACACACACACGCTTACTGTTTAAACAATTTCAATATATATGAACCGATGAACGTTGACTCGATTAATAATTACGTATAGATACTCTCCTGATCCCCGCGTCCCATCGGTACTATCAGTACTGTTCAGTCGTATGAGTCGTAAGACGTAGTAATCGAGGTAATCGATATACCATACCACATCATTTCGATTATCAATATTATGTATCTCAGTACATACCTAGGTATATGATGTATATATGGAAATGAAACAGAACGAACAACGAAGACTATCTCTGACGAAGACAAGCTCATACGTAAAGGACTACATACGTACATACACCGTTCATCGTATTATTATTATAAACATATAGCATTGTCGTTTGCATCAGCATATAAATACTTTTATAGTTACGTATAATTTAGGTGCTAGGTATAATGTTAAAAATGGCTTATTGAATTCTATTGATTTTGTAAAGAGAGCTGTAATTTTGTTATTCAATATGAACCGATGAACGTTGACTCGATTAATAATTATGTATATAAAAGGTATATATATATACTTGAATATTTTATAGTATCTTCTCTATGTATAATACATTTCGCTTTGTAAAGCTTCTGGAACAGAGGATATTGATTTATAACGATTTAATTTGAAATGATATAACAGTTGTTGTATTCTAACAGAAAGTGGGTCAAGGTCATAAATGTTTAAAGAGGAAGGGAAAGGGAAAGGGGAAAGGAAGGTATTGAAATGGATAGCTACGTGAAGGGTGGTTGCATCATAATAGATGTAAATAATCGACGCCTTTGCTGAGCTGTACTACAGAGTAAACAGTAGAGAGTATGTGTATCTTCGATCTCGTAAACCAAGCCAGTCTTCTCGCAGAGGTATGAGTTTTCCCCCTGACGACAAGATCGACAGCAGAAGTTTACAACATCGAGATTATATTCTCTACAGCTGTGACAGAAACACAGAGGTCTGCTATCAGTACATAGCTGACAACAGAATCCTGTTTCTTCTGTACAGTTCATGCGAAGACGTTGACAAAGTATACATTGTAGTCGGAGGACGTTCCAACTGTGCCTGAAAGGTGTAAGCACAATTGATACACGGGAAAGGTTCATGTTAAGTTGGGAAACCCTTCCGAGCAAGTGATGCTGTTACGAAGTGACAGCGGTTTAAATAGCAAATATGATTTGCAGACACAGCATTAGCTCCACACTACTTTTGCTGCTAATATGTACATATACACATATACATACGCACATATAACTTTAACTTATGTTTTACTGCAGCTAAACAATAATTCTGCAATTTACATGTATAAGTTCATCATAGACAGACATCACTTGTCGTTCACGGTGAAACCTACGGTTTTTGTTATACGCATGCACTTTTGTTAGTGTTATTATTATAAAACTCATAATTTCTATTAAACTATTTATTTTTTTTATGAATAAAAGATAATACAATAATATTTATAATATATACATACATCCATATACTATTTATAAAATTTAAAATACATACATCCATCTATACATTATTTACAATACATGTATAGGTATATATATATATATATATTAATAATTAAATACATAGATTAAAAAGAAGAACTCATACAATTTAAGTTACAACCTTCAAGAAAGTAGTGTTCATGAGTGTATACAATTATTTTTAGTTATAAAATATTACAAAATGCTAAGATACTTTAACTTTCTACTAACTTAATTGTTTAGGTTACATAACTAATTTTTTCTCGGAAGTATTATGTGGATGTAAACGCCCCGCGCTCGATCTAGTTACGCCAGGTCTTTCGGTACAGGTGTCATCTGATGTGCCAGCTTCTGTACACCCACGCAGAGCCGCTCATACCTCGGACGCTTCACTTCCACCTCATGCTCCAAGACGTTTTCTTCGAGACGCAGCTTCTCTTCGGCTACTACTAGCTGCGTCTCTTTCTCCGTCTCTTGTAACTTATCTTCTCGAACACGAGCTAGCTCAGCTACAAGCCGAGCTTCCTCGTCTTCAAGAAGACTCTTACGCTTACGGACTCGGGCGAGCTCTGTGCTCACGTTACCGCGAGCAGCGCGCTTCCTCTCCCAAGCTAACGTCAGTGCCGCCATCTCTTCTGGGATCCGATGGGCACTTACCATGGCGCTTTCTAACTGATCCATTTCCTGTGAAAGCGTCATGGGGGTGTCGGGCAGAGGCGATATTAGCGGTGGAGGCATCGTCACATCTATGACACATGTACCGTCTACGAATAGACTGGCTTCCAAACTGTCATCACTCAGCGACAGCGTTTCTGCTGGGGTCCCTCTTGTTTAGGTGACGTCGACGTCTTCACCGACCTGCTCCACGTGGTAGACGTCGTCGCCACGGGTCTTCCTCGGATCCCCAGCTTCTTCTTCCTACCCGTTGCTACAGTCGCAGTGGTTGTAGCAACGGATAACGCTGCCACTGCAGTGGTTACCATTGTAACTAGATCGTACTGCAAACAATACATAACTGTATTAAAACATTTAATAATTCATTAAGATTTTCTTCTACTTACCGCACCCGTCCTCAATTTTCCAAAACGGGGTTTCGGTACTGCCGGCTTCTTGCATTTATTATCGGACATATTAATAATGTATCTATTAGGAAATAGATTCAGGAATACAATGAGACGATGTTCCTTTAGCGCTCAATAAATAGTGAAATATGATTTGCAGACTCAGCATTAGCTCCACGTGGAACACATACCCTTTTTTTTATTAATAAGTATATATATGGATAAGTTCATCATATATTAACATGATTTGTTGTCCACGGTTTTTTTTTTTTTTTGTTATATGCATGTGTTAACAACTTTGTCATTGTAAACATTTTTTTATACAATCATATAGAGGAGACCTATCACAACGTCCATACCTAACACTTTTACTACAACCTAGCAATAATTCTGCAAGCTGTAATTTCACATCTGTCGATAACTCTCCCTTGAAGCCTGACTGTATCATCGTAAACAACTATCTATATTATCATGTAGAGAAGACCTATACAACGTTCATACCTAGCACTTTTACTGCAACCTAGCAATATTTCTATAAACCGTAATTTTACGTTTGTCGTAAACTCTGCCTTGAAGCCTAACTGTAATATACTTTTATCACACATATCTCCTGTTGTCAGCCGATTTTCTGTATTCATAACAATAGTATTGGTGTCTCCGTGCAGGTGTTATATGAAAACGAACACTACATCCTCATATTTACAAACTAAGTTCTGATGGATCCCCAAGTCCATAGAAAAAACTATGTTTTCAGTTGAGAATGGATATTATGAGTATGTTAGAATGTTGTTTAACCTTCGTAATGGTTCAACCACGTTTTAACGCATGATGGACGAGATTCTCAAAGAGTAGCTATACAAGTTCGCTTTCGTCTGTATAATGAATGCTATAGTCATAGTTTCCAAAAGCCTCTACGACCACATCCTTTATCTTAAACGAGTTACTGGACTATATTGAAAAGAATATTAGTCTACCAATCACGTTTAGAAGTTAGGAATTATTAGAATACCTATTACTTAAACAAACAACACATGGGTTATTAAATCGGTCTCGAATATAGAAAAACCGTTATTTATTATTATTGGTTTTCAAACCGATAGAAAAACCAACTTAAAATTAGATAACTCAAAAATTTGATCATTATAACTTAAAATCTATCAAATTATATGTAAACTCTGAAATGTATCCGTATGACAACATTAATGTAAATTATAATCAAAACCAATTTACAATATTATACCAAATGTATACTAAATTTCAACGATTATATTATTGGAATAAAGGTAGCGAGGAACCCATACTGTCACCGGATCTATTTAAGAAACAGGTACCGCTAGTTGTAATTGATTGTTCATACCAAAGTGAAACGATTAAAAACGGTGTTATTAATATTCTATAAAAAAAAAAAAAATGCTTTTTAAAATTAAGTATAAGTGTCCTAAATGTAAAGGCGAAACTGATGAACCCAATACGAATTGTATTCCATACACCTTTACAGAATATATGAAGATGAAAGGTGGTCATAAACACATTCCTCATACATATTTTACTCAAAAGGATCCCTCAGCTGATAAGGATAGATGCTAGGGTTTATAAATGTTTCAAATTTCATTTCAAGTTCGAATATCTGTAAGTGCAAAAGAACATTCTAGTAAGTATCATATAACTCTTTTGTAAGTAAGTGTATTTCTATTTAAACTACCAAATCAATATCAATCTCTATCACCTAAATATATATATGAAAATCATTGGTTGAAAGAAACTTTCACGGATTATCGTGGGAAGATGGAAAAATTGATTATTATCTCTAAAGACATCTGTTGAAGTTAAATGATGTTACAGCCATTTTTGTAAAAGGATTAGAGAAGGTTCATTAGATTCTAGAAAATTTTGGATGATAAGAGTATTAATATTATCAACCTAGAAAATCTACAATGTCCATCACTTCAGAAACTTGAAGAGGGGTACTCTTATTCAACTTGTAATTCATATGATTTAGTACGTAATATACCAAATTGTGTTAGAGAAAATATAAAAATTATTAAGATTGTTTCTTAAAAGCAAAAATGTAATGTATATAGTTGTTGTTGTAGTGAGGATATAATATAGTAATAAAAAGAGATATATAAAATGTTATCTCTTTCATTATTAAAGTAGCTGCAGTTAAAACAATATCAACATGTTGAAAGTAATAATGAGAATAAATTTGTAATCAGTTTAAGTTCATGTCGGTCATTGAAGCAAAGATTACAAGAAAGATTACAAAAATTATATAATAAAAGTAAAAAGTACCTCGTTACAAATGGCAGAGTTACGGAGTGAACTATTAATAATTAATAAAGTGTTGAAAAAGTTAAAGGAATGTAACTATAGGTTGTGTGAATTAAAGCCTAAAGAAATCGAAACGTTACCACGACAATACTTATTAGATCATATCAATTACTATTCCCGTTATTTAGCATGGGATAAATTACCTACATACTTAAAAGAAGATGAAGAATTTAAACTAGAGTATCCATGTTTTGAACATTACAATAAGGGTAGACTGCAAATTGATGGTCCACCACCTACTAAAAGGAAATGTTACGGGTGTTTATTAAGAAAAAATTGATCAATAATATTTAATTATAGTTTTTATTCAATCAATTCTTGAAATAAATATTTTTTTTGTTATCAAAATCATATGCGTCTTTTCTAATCTACACGTTTTTTTCTCGATAAATTCAATTAAAATTCAGTAGTAAAAGTATAATAGCTGGATTGATGTAAATGTAATAATATAATAAAGCTCATAATAATAATAATAATTTTACTCTGTTTTATTTATAATATTATATTAAACAAAACGATAGTTTATTATTAAGTGAATGAATACTTTTGTCTATCAAAATTATAGCAACTAAAACATTGAATATCCTTTTTGATGATTACATTTTCTTCATTTTGTAATCCCCCTTCTTATTCGATTACGAGCCGCCACTGTCTATACGTAATTATTAATCGGCTCATATTTATCGAAACTGTTTAAACGTGTATGTATTCGTTATCGGTTGTGTAAATGTCTGATAAAACTGATCGTAATCTTGTATGACATGTTGTTACACATCTATTCATATGTATCGGTACTGTTAAAACAATAAGCGTTATTCGTTGTCGGTTGTCTGATAAAATTGCATTATAATCTTGTATGACACGTTGTTATACATCGGTTTATATCTATCGGCATAGTTAAAACAATAAGCGTATAAGAATTAATAACCTTATCATATGTTTCTAGAAAATGTATATATATAGTTGTATTAGGTGTGGTGATAGTTTGATTGTTATAACATTTAAGTATGATATTCATTGATAACGTATATTAGATGTGGTATACTATATAGGTACGCAATCGAAATATTTGGAAAAGTTTATTAAGTTAATCAACTTGTTCAAGCTTCCATATACTTTAACCATTAACAGTCGTCATCAGACAGTATTGTGATGGATATAAGAAAACATTTTGCAATAAGGAACGGAAAAGCTCTAGACTGATGAAATGGTCATGACTCAGACAAATAACCATCCACTGATATCGAACAGTATAAAAAAAAAAGTTTATTCATTATTACTGCTATTAACGTATTAAATTCTAACTACAGAAACATTTAACGTTTTTATATATATATATAAGGGGTAACTGTTTAGTCTGTAACTTATGTAAACGTGGTTCAAGTGAACGTTTTCATGTTGATAGTCTTTAACGTAATGTAAAACGTGGTTCAAGTGAACGTATACATGTTTATGGTCTTTTAACGTTATATCAAACGTGGTTCAAGTGAACGTATACACGTTGAGAGTCTGTTAACGTTATGTCAAACGTGGTTCAGGTGAACGTATACACGTTGATAGTCTGTTAGCGTAATGTCAAACGTGGTTCGTGTGAACGTACGTGGTTCAAGTAAACGTATACACGTTAATAGTCTGTAAACATTATATCAAACGTGTTTCAAGTGAACGTACACATGTTTATGGTCTTTTAACGTTATGTCAAACGTGGTTCAAGTGAACGTATACACGTTGATAGTCTGTTAGCGTAATGTCAAACGTGGTTCAAGTGAACGTATACATGTTGATAGTCTTTTAAACATTATGTCAAACGTGGTTCATGTAACTGTTTACCTGTTGATAGTCTGTAAACATTATGTCAAACATGTTTCAAGTAAACGTATACATGTTGAGAGTCTGTTAACGTTATGTCAAACGTGGTTCAAGTGAACGTATACACGTTGATAGTCTGTTAGCGTAATTTCAAACGTGGTTCATGTGAATGTACGTGGTTCCAGTGAACGTATACATGTTAATAGTCTGTAAACATTATGTCAAACGTGTTTCAAGTGAATGTATGCATGTTTATGGTCTTATAACGTTAAGTCAAACGTGGTTCAAGTGAACGTATACACGTTGATAGTCTGTTAGCGTAATGTCAAACGTGGTTCATGTGAACGTAAGTGGTTCAAGTGAACGTATACATGTTAATAGTCTGTAAACGTTACGTCAAACGTGGTTCAAGTAAACGTATACACGTTGATAGTCTGTTAATGTAATGTCAAACGTGGTTCATGTGAACGTACGTGGTTCAAGTGAAGGTATACGTGTTCATAGTCTGTAAATATTATGTCAAACATGTTTCAAGTGAACGTATACATGTTGATAGTCTGCTAACGTTACGTCAAACGTGGTTCAAGTGAACGTATACATGTTGATAGTCTGTAAACATTATGTCAAACGTGGTTCATGTAAACGTATACCTGTTGATTGTCTGTTAACGTTATATCAAACGTGGTTCAAGGGAACGCATACATGTTGATAGTCTGTTAACGTTATATGATAGGGGGTTCAAATGAACGTATACATTGGTAGTCTGTTAACGTTATGTCAAACGTGGTTCAAGGGAACGAATACATGTTGGTTGTCTGTTAACGTTATTTCAAACGTGGCTTAAGTGAACGTATACATGTTGATAGTCTATTAACGTCATGTCAAACTTGGGTAAGGTAAACGTATACATGTTGAAAGTCACTTAACGTTATGTCAAACGTGGTTCAAGTAAACGTATACATGTTGATAGCCTGTTAACATTTTGTCGAACGTGGTTCAAGTGAACGTATACATGTTGATAGTCTGTTAACATTATGTCAAACGTGGTTCAAGTGAACATATTGATGTTCAAAGTCTGTTAACGTTAAGACAAACGTGGTTCACGTGAACATATACATGTTGATAGTCTGTTAACGTTTTGTCAAACGTCGCTTAAGTGGACGTTTACATGTTGATAGTCTGTAAACATTATGTCAAACGTGGTTCAAGTGAATATATACCTGTTGGTGGTGTGTTAACGTCATGTCAAACGTGGTTCATGTGAGCGTACGTGGTTCAAGTGAACGTATACATCTTAATAGTCTGTAAACATAATGTCAAACATGTTTCAAGTTAACGTATACATGTTGATAGTCTGTTAACGTTTTGTCAAACGTCGCTTAAGTGAACGTTTACATGTTGAAAGTCTGTAAACATTATGTCAAACGTGGTTCAAGTGAATGTATACCTGTTGGTGGTCTGTTAACGTAATGTCAAACGTGGTTCAAGGGGACGTATATATGTTGATAGTCTGTAAACATTATGTCAAACGTGGTTCAAGTGAATGTAAACCTGTAAGTAGTCCGTTAACCTTATGTTAATCAAGTGAACGTATTCATGTTGATAGTCTCTTAACGTAATGTCAAACGTGGTTCAAGTGAACGTTTACATGTTTATGGTCTTTTAACGTTATATCAAACGTGGTTCAAGTGAACGTATACACGTTGAGAGTCTGTTAACGTTATGTCAAACGTGGTTCAAGTGAACGTATACACGTTGATAGTCTGTTAGCGTAATGTCAAACGTGGTTCATGTGAACGTACGTGGCTCAAGTAAGCGTATACATGTTAATAGTCTGTAAACATTATGTCAAACGTGTTTCAAGTGAACGTACACATGTTTATGGTCTTTTAACGTTATGTCAAACGTGGTTCAAGTGAACGTATACACGTTTATAGTCTGTTAGCGTAATGTCAAACGTGGTTCAAGTGAACGTATACATGTTGATAGTCTGTAAACATTATGTCAAACGTGGTTCATGTAATCGTATACCTGTTGATTGTCTGTAAACGTTATGTCAAACGTGGTTCAAGGGAACGCATACATGTTGATATTCTGTTAACGTTATGTCATAGGGGTTTCAAATCAACGTATACATGTTGGTAGTCTGTTAACGTTATGTCAAACGTGCTTCGAGGTAACGTATACATGTTGATAGTCTCTTAACGTAATGTCAAACGTGGTCCAAGTGAATGTTTACATGTTTATGGTCTTTTAACGTTATATCAAACGTGGTTCAAGTGAACGTATACACGTTGAGAGTCTGTTAACGTTATGTCAAACGTGGTTCAAGTGAACGTATACACGTTGATAGTCTGTTAGCGTAATGTCAAACGTGGTTCATGTGAACGTACGTGGTTCAGGTGAACGTATACATGTTAATAGTCTGTAAACGTTACATCAAACGTGGTTCAAGTGAACGTATACACGTTGATAGTCTGTTAACGTCATGTCAAACGTGGTTCAAGTGGACGTATACATGTTGATAGTCTGTTAACGTTATGTCAAACGTGGTTCAAGTGAACGTATACATGTTGATAGTCTGCTAACGTTACGTCAAACGTGGTTCAAGTGAACGTATACATGTTGATAGTCTGTTAACATTATGTCAAACGTGGTTCAAGTGAACGTATACATGTTGATAGTCTGTAAACATTATGTCAAACGTGGTTCATGTAACCGTATACCTGTTGATTGTCTGTAAACGTTATGTCAAACGTGGTTCAAGGGAACGCATACATGTTGATAGTCTGTTAACGTTATGTCACAGGGGTTTCAAATCAACGTATACATGTTGGTAGTCTGTTAACGTTATGTCAAACGTGCTTCGAGGGAACGTATACATGTTGATAGTCTATTAACGTCATGTCAAACTTGGGTAAGGTAAACGTATACATGTTGATAGTCACTCTAAGTTATGTCAAACGTGGTTAAAGTAAACGTATACATGTTGATAGCCAGTTAACATTTTGTCAAACGCGGTTCAAGTGAACGTATACATGTTGATAGTCTGTTAACATTATGTCAACCGTGGTTCAAGTGTACGTATACATGTTGATAGTCTGTTTACGTTATGTCAAACGTGGTTCAAGTGAACCTATACATGTTCAGAGTCTGTTAACGTTAAGACAAACGTGGTTCACGTGAACATATACATGTTGATAGTCTGTTAACGTTATGTCAAACGTCGCTTAAGTGAACGTTTACATGTTGATAGTCTGTAAACATTATGTCAAACGTAGTTCAAGTGAATGTATACCTGTTGGTGATCTGTTAACGTTATGTCAAACGTGGTTCAAGGGGACGTATATATGTTGAAAGTCTGTAAACGTTATGTCAAACGTGGTTCAAGTGAATGTAAACCTGTTGGTAGTCCGTTAACCTTATGTTAAACGTGGTTCAAGTGAACGTATTCATGTTGATAGTCTCTTAACGTAATGTCAAACGTGGTTCAAGTGAACGTATACATGCTTATGGTCTTTTAACGTTATATCAAACGTGGTTTAAGTGAACGTATACACGTTGAGAGTCTGTAAACGTTATGTCAAACGTGGTTCAGGTGAACGTATACACGTTGATAGTCTGTTAGCGTAATGTCAAACGTGGTTCATGTGAACGTACGTGGTTCAAGTAAACGTACACATGTTTATGGTCTTTTAACGTTATGTCAAACGTGGTTCAAGTGAACGTATACACGTTGATAGTCTGTTAGCGTAATGTCAAACGTGGTTCAAGTGAACGTATACATGTTGATAGTCTGTAAACATTATGTCAAACGTGGTTCATGTAACCGTTTACCTGTTGATTGTCTGTTAACGTCATGTCAAACGTGGTTCAAGGGAACGCATACATGTTGATAGTCTGTTAACGTTATGTCATAGAGGGATCAAATGAACGTATACATGTTGGTAGTCTGTTAACGTCATGTCAAGCGTGGTTCAAGTGAGCGTATACACGTTGATAGTCTGTTAGCGTAATGTCAAACGTAGTTCAAGTGAACGTATACATGTTGATAGACTGTAAACATTATGTCAAACGTGGTTCATGTAACCGTTTACCTGTTGATTGTCTGTAAACGTTATGTCAAACGTGGTTCAAGAGAACGCATACATGTTGATAGTCTGTTAACGTTATGTCATAGGGGGATCAAATGAACGTATACATGTTAGTAGTCTGTAAACGTTATGTCAAACGTGGTTCAAGGGAACGCATACATGTTGAAAGTCTGTTAACGTTATGTCATAGGGGGATCAAATGAACGTATACATGTTGATAGTCACTTAACGTTATGTCAAACGTGGTTCAAGTAAACGTATACATGTTGATAGCCTGTTAACATTTTGTCGAACGTGGTTCAAGTGAACGTATACATGTTGATAGTCTTTTAACATTATGTCAAACGTGGTTCAAGTGTACGTATACGTGTTGATAGTCTGTTAACGTTATGTCAAACGTGGTTCAAGTGAACCTATACATGTTCAGAGTCTGTTAATGTTAAGACAAACGTGGTTCACGTGAACATATACATGTTGATAGTCTGTTAACGTTATGTCAAACGTCGCTTAAGTGAACGTTTACATGTTGATAGCCTGTAAAAATTATGTCAAACGTGGTTCAAGTGAATGTATACCTGTTGATTGTCTGTAAACGTTATGTCAAACGTGGTTCAAGGGAACGCATACATGTTGAAAGTCTGTTGACGTTATGTCATAGGGGTTTCAAATGAACGTATACATGTTGGTAGTCTGTTAACGTTACGTCAAACGTGCTTCAAGGGAACGTATACATGTTGATAGTCTATTAACGTCATGTCAAACTTGGGTAAGGTAAACGTATACATGTTGATAGTCACTTAAAGTTATGTCAAACGTGGTTCAAGTAAACGTATACATGTTGATAGCCTGTTAACATTTTGTTGAACGTGGTTCAAGTGAACGTATACATGTTGATAGTCTGTTGACATTATGTCAAACGTAGTTCAAGTGTACGTATACATGTTGATAGTCCGTTAACGTTATGTCAAACGTGGTTCAAGTGAACCTATACATGTTCAGAGTCTGTTAATGTTAAGACAAACGTGGTTCACGTGAACATATACATGTTGATAGTCTGTTAACGTTATGTCAAACGTCGATTAAGTGAACGTTTACATGTTGATAGCCTGTAAAAATTATGTCAAACGTGGTTCAAGTGAATGTATACCTGTTGATTGTCTGTAAACGTTATGTCAAACGTGGTTCAAGGGAACGCATACATGTTGAAAGTCTGTTGACGTTATGTCATAGGGGTTTCAAATGAACGTATACATGTTGGTAGTCTGTTAACGTTACGTCAAACGTGCTTCAAGGGAACGTATACATGTTGATAGTCTATTAACGTCATGTCAAACTTGGGTAAGGTAAACGTATACATGTTGATAGTCACTTAATGTTATGTCAAACGTGGTTCAAGTAAACGTATACATGTTGATAGTCTGTTAACGTTATGTCAAACGTGGTTAGTGTGAACCTATACATGTTCAGAGTCTGTTAACGTTAAGACAAACGTGGTTCACGTGAACATATACATGTTGATAGTCTGTTAACGTTATGTCAAACGTCGCTTAAGTGAACGTTTACATGTTGATAGCCTGTAAAAATTATGTCAAACGTGGTTCAAGTGAATGTATACCTGTTGATTGTCTGTAAACGTTATGTCAAACGTGGTTCAAGGGAACGCATACATGTTGAAAGTCTGTTGACGTTATGTCATAGGGGTTTCAAATGAACGTATACATGTTGGTAGTCTGTTAACGTTACGTCAAACGTGCTTCAAGGGAACGTATACATGTTGATAGTCTATTAACGTCATGTCAAACTTGGGTAAGGTAAACGTATACATGTTGATAGTCACTTAAAGTTATGTCAAACGTGGTTCAAGTAAACGTATACATGTTGATAGCCTGTTAACATTTTGTTGAACGTGGTTCAAGTGAACGTATACATGTTGATAGTCTGTTGACATTATGTCAAACGTAGTTCAAGTGTACGTATACATGTTGATAGTCCGTTAACGTTATGTCAAACGTGGTTCAAGTGAACCTATACATGTTCAGAGTCTGTTAATGTTAAGACAAACGTGGTTCACGTGAACATATACACGTTGATAGTCTGTTAACGTTATGTCAAACGTCGCTTAAGTGAACGTTTACATGTTGATAGCCTGTAAAAATTATGTCAAACGTGGTTCAAGTGAATGTATACCTGTTGATTGTCTGTAAACGTTATGTCAAACGTGGTTCAAGGGAACGCATACATGTTGAAAGTCTGTTGACGTTATGTCATAGGGGTTTCAAATGAACGTATACATGTTGGTAGTCTGTTAACGTTACGTCAAACGTGCTTCAAGGGAACGTATACATGTTGATAGTCTATTAACGTCATGTCAAACTTGGGTAAGGTAAACGTATACATGTTGATAGTCACTTAATGTTATGTCAAACGTGGTTCAAGTGAACGTATACATGTTGATAGTCTGTTAACATTATGTCAAACGTGGTTCAAGTGTACGTATACGTGTTGATAGTCTGTTAACGTTATGTCAAACGTGGTTCAAGTGAACGTATACATGTTCAGAGTCTGTTAACGTTAAGACAAACGTGGTTCACGTGAACGTATACATGTTCAGAGGCTATTAACGTTAAGACAAACGTGGTTCACGTGAACATATACATGTTGATAGTCTGTTAACGTTATGTAAACGTCGCTTAAGTGAACGTTTACATGTTGATAGTCTGTAAACATTATGTCAAACGTGGTTCAAGTGAATGTATACCTGTTGGTAGTCTGTTAACGTTATGTCAAACGTGGTTCAAGGGGACGTATATATGTTGATAGTCTGTAAACACTATGTCAAACGTGGTTCAATTGAATGTAAACCTGTTGGTTGTCTGTTAACCTTATATTAAACGTGGTTCAAGTGAACGTATTCATGTTGATAGTCTCTTAACGTAATATCAAACGTGGTTCAAGTGAACGTATACATGTAAATAGTCTGTAAACGTTACGTCAAACGTGGTTCAAGTGAACGTATACACGTTGATAGTCTGTTAACGTAATGTCAAACGTGGTTCGTCTGAACGTACGTGGTTCAAGTGAACGTTAACATGTTAATAGTCTGTAAACATTATGTCAAACATGTTTCAAGTAAACGTATACATGTTGATTGTCTGCTAACGTTACGTCAAACGTGGTTCAAGTGAACGTATACATGTTGATAGTCTGTTAACATTATGTCAAACGTGGTTCTAGTGAACGTATACATGTTGATAGTCTGTAAACATTATGTCAAACGTGGTTCATGTAACCGTATACCTGTTGATTGTCTGTTAACATTATGTCAAACGTGGTTCAAGGGAACGCATACATGTTGATAGTCTGTTAACGTTATGTCATAGGGGGTTCAAATGAACGTATACATGTTGGTAGTCTGTTAACGTTATGTCAAACGTGGTTCAAGTGAACGTATGTGGTTGAAGTGAACGTATACATGTTGATAGTCTGTAAACATTATGTCAAACGTGGTTCAAGTGAACGTATACATGTCGATAGTCTGTTAGCGTTATGTCAAACGTGGCTTAAGTGAACGTATACATGTTGATATTCTGTTAACGTTGTGTCAAATGGTTTTAAAGTCAATGTATACATGTTGATAGTCTGCTAGCGTTTTGTCAAACATGGCTTAAGTGAACCTATGAATGTTGATAGTCTGTGAACGTTATGTCAAACGTTTCATATTTTATTGTAAAACAAAATCTGAAACATTTAAAAGTGTGCTATTTACTTATATCTGCAATTACGTAAATATTATGTCAAACGTGGTTCAAGTAACGTTTACATGTTAATAGTCTGTTAACGTTATGTCAAACTTTGTTCAAGTGGACGTATACATGTTGATAGTCAGTTAACGTTATGTCAAACGTGGGTCAAGTGAACGTATACATGTTTTTAGTATGTAAACATTATGTCAAACGTGGTTCAAGTGAACGTTTACATGTTGATAGTCTGTAAGCTTTATGTCAAACATGGCTCAAGCGAGCGTATGCATGTTGATAGTCTGTTAAGGTTATATCAAACGTGGTTCAAGTGAACATATTCATGTTGATAGTCTGTTTACGTTATGTCAAACGTCGCTTAAGTGAACGTTTACATGTTGATAGTCTGTAAACATTATGTCAAACGTGGTTCAAGTGAATGTATACCTGTTGGTAGTCTGTTAACGTTATGTCAAACGTGGTTCAAGGTAACGTATACACGTTGATAGTCTGTTAACGATATGTCAAACGTGGTTCAAGTGAACGTATGTGGTTGAAGTGAACGTATACATGTTGATAGTCTGTAAACATTATGTCAAACGTGGTTCAAGTGAACGTATACATGTCGATAGTCTGTTAACGTTATGTCAAACGTGGCTTAAGTGAACGTATACATGTTGATAGTCTGTTAGCGTTGTGTCAAATGGTTTTGAAGTCAATGTATACATGTTGATAGTCTGTAAACATTATGTCAAACATGGTTCAAGCGAGCGGATACATGTTGATAGTCTGTTAAGGTTATATCAAACGTGGTTCAAGTGAACGTACACATGTTAAGAGTGTGTTAACCTTATGTCAAACGTGTTATAAGTGAATGTATACATGTTGATAGTCTGTTAACGTTAAATCAAGCGTGGTTCAAGTGAACGTATACATGATGATAGTCTGTTAACGTTATACAACTGTAGCTCAAGTGAACGTATATGTGTTGATAGTCTGTTAGTATTATGTAAAACGTGGTTTATGTGAACGTATACATGTTGATAGTCAGTTAACGTTATGTCAAACGTGGTTTAAGCGAACGTATACATGTTGATAGTTTGTTAACGTTATGTTAAATGGGTTTCATGTAAACGTATACATGTTGATGGTGAGTTAACGCTGTCAAACGTGGTCCAAGTGAATGTATACATGTTGATAGTCTGTTAACGTTATGTCGAACGTGGCCTAAGTGAACCTATACATGTTGATAGTCTTTTAACGGTATGTCAAGCGTGGTTCATGTGAACGTTTAGATGTTTATAGTTTGTTAACGTTATGTCAAACGTTGTTCAGGTGGACGTATACAAGTTGATAGTTTTCTAACGTTATGTCAAACGTGGTTCAAGTGAACATATACACGTTGATAGTCTGTTAACGTAATGTCATGGGGGTTTCAAATGAACGTATATATGTTTATAGTCTTTCTACGTTATCTCAAACGTGGTGCAAGTGAACGTATACACGTTGATAGTCTGTTAACTTTACGTCAAACAAGGTATACTGCAGCCAGGCTTTAAGGGAGAGTCATCGACAAACATAAAATTACAGCTTGCAGGATTACTCTTAGGTTGAAGTAAAAGTGATAGGTATGAACGTTGTAGACTGAAAATTTCTATTTAGAATTATAATGAGTAGATTATGCTTAAGTAAAATTGGGTTAAATTGTCTATGTATGCGATTAATTCTCATCTATTTGCTCAGCATTAGTAATTCCCCCTATATTCTTACGCTCTCAAAGTCTAGTATCACCAACTGATAAAGGTTAAACTAAACCACTTACGTACCCATTATTAAGTATGGCACTTAATATTCAGCATTCATAAACGTTTTAAAATGTAAAACAAGTTCTGTGTTGTTTGTATTGATTATACAAGTTTTTAAAAACGAATAAGTTGTTTTTTAAGAGAAGTAAACGAACATACTGCATTCGACGGGTCGTTGATAAAGTGATATTATTCTTCAGTTAATTGTTTAGTTGTGTCAAAACTTTATGTTGACTTTGGTTTTTAATTTGCTAGTATTTTTCTTTTAGTAATGTTGTTATAACATATCTGTAGCACACTTTGGATACGAAAATTATGTATGAGATCACTGTGTTATAGATTGGTTTAAAAATTAAAAAGAAGGATGTAGTTTTAAAAAGTTTATTAATATTATTATTAAATTGATGATAACATAACTAATTCTAAACTTATAATACATAACTAATTCTAAACTTATAATGCAGAACTAATTCTAATTCTATAATACATAACTAATTCTAAACTTATATTAGTATAAAATAACTTAAAATCTACTTAAAATGAAAAGTTAGATTAGTCGGTGTGGAAGTTCGAGACCCATAGCAGACAGCCGTTGTTTACGAATTGGATGACCCCCTTTCCCTTCCACCCCCTCTGGCAAAGGTAGTCTTCTAAATGACGGTAGAAGTCCACGGGTCCTCCCAGTCCATCGTAACCTCGTCTTCAGAGGTGAAAAGACTTTTTTGTATAGTATATTGTAATTGTTCTCATACATCGCAGCGGAATCACCAGTTAAGGTTATAAAATAATACATGGTATTGATAATCGAAGTATTTAATTAATATTTGATATTTATTGAAGTGAAGAAGTCTTCTGCTCAACGAAGGGAAGGTTTAGATATTTAAAGGAGTTGAAAGAAGTGGGTCGAAAAGATTTGGAGGAGGAGGTGATGAACCTACAAACGTAAAATGACAGCTTGCAAAATTATTGATAGGTATGAGCATTGTGGTAGGTCTTCTCGAAATGATTGTATATGAGGTTGTTTATTCAAAAGTTAAAGTAGAACGGTGTGGAAAGAAGAAACGTAATTGTTTGACGTCAACAGAGTAAGATGGAAGACATAAAGTATGAATTCAAATTTGTTTACGTAGAAGAACGGGCGCAGGTTTAAGACGTATGCGTAAAGTAAACATGCGTGCGCGACATCGGTGTATTTTGGTTATAATAACAAAGTCGCTGACGTATGCATATAACAAAAACATAGGTGCTCACCGTGAACGACAAGTGATGTCAGTGTGTGTGATGAACTTGCAAACGTAAAATGACAGCTTGCAGAATTATTGTTTGATTGTAGTAAAAGTGATAGGTGTGAACGTTGTGGTAGGTCTTCTCGAAATGATTGTACATGAGGTTGTTTATTCAAAAGTTAAAGTAGAATGGAGTGGAAAGAAGAAACGTAGTTGTTCGATGTAGACGGAGTAAGATGGAAGACGTAAAGCGCGTGAATTCAAATTTGAATACATAGACATAGAAGAACGGGTACAGGTATGTGTAAAATAGACATGTGTGTGTGATATCGGCGAATGTCGATTACGATGATAAAGTTATCGACGTATGCGTATAACAAAAGAACGCAGGTGTGTGTGTGTGTGTACGTATTAGTAAAGAAGGTAAGTGTTCAACGTGGAACTAATGCTGCGTCTGCAAATCATATTTGCTATTTAAGCGATCACCTCTCTCTCTACAACACCATTTATTCTCCAGCTATACTTATGAGAACATGGTGTTTACAAACCAAGCACAATGTACACTACTCCAAAAGAATTACTCCTTGCCTGGACATGCTACCATCGTTATCCAACCGTTTCGTCAAGTCTTACAATCCACTGCTACTACAAAGTTCCAGTGCCAACGGTGTCTTTACCTGAGTCAGCACACAGAAGGCTTTGTTTGCTTTCCATGTCGCATTATGAAACCCCTTCAGTACTGTGTCAGCTGTAAAATTTATTTGAAGGATGTGTTGAATCGAACTTGTTCTAATTGTAGACAAGGATACCTCTGTCATAAGACTGGTATGTTTCATGAGTCCTCGCAGTATCATGCCTTGCAGTGCTACATTTGTACATCATGGTATGAGAGAGAACAGGCTCGTCATGACCTAGATACTCTACCGAAGAGTTCACACCACTCTAATCGTCTTCCTCTCCATTCTAAGGCGTCAACTATTTATGTCTATATTATGATGCAATCACCTCTTACTTGCTATCCATTTCAATACCTTCTTTTCCCCTTCCCTTTCCCTTCCTTTTTAAAACATTTATGACCTTGACCCACTTTCCGTTAGAATACAACAACTGTTACGTCACAATTAATTCGCATTTCAATCGTTACAAATCAATATCCTCTCACTCACATTTCTGTTCCAGAAGCTTTACAAGGCGAAATGTATACATAGAGCAGATACTATAAAATATTCAAGTGTATAAACCTTTTATATATATAATTATTAATCGAGTCGATGAGGTCCCGGGGTATCTAAGAGAAGGGTTAAATATAGAAATAATAGCTAGATTTAGAATGGGGAATGAATGTAATTAGAATTAGTTTTGGATGGAAAAGAAAAAGAGAATGTGTAGAGTATGTTAAGAAAATAATTAATCAATTGAACATATACTAGAAGAAGTATTTAGGAAGAATGAGAGGGAAGAGACTGAAAGGATATTAAAGGCGGATGGAAGTGGTCTGGCCATATTGAAACAAATACTAGAAAGAAGACGGGCGGTAAGGGGAGGAGAATAAATTCAAGAAACAAAAGAGCTATTATATATATTAGAAAGAAGACGGGCGATAAGGGGAGGAGAATAAATGCAGAAGGGAAATAAAATCTATTATGAGGGAGATGGAAGGGTAGTATTTTTATTTATTATTATTATTATTGTTTTTTTCTGGTGTAAATGTGTAATTCATAATATTATTGGGATTTGAGATTAGTGTCTTTTTTTGTTTTTTTGTTTGTTGTCTTTCTTTGAAAATGTAAGTTGAAATGTAAAAATAACTTTATGTTTTTTTTTTTTTAATAAAGCTCATATATATATTAATCGAGTCAATGTTCATCGGTTCATGTGTATCGAAATATTGTTTAAACAATAAACGTGCGTGTGTACTCGTTGCTGGTTGTATAGATGCTAGGTAAAATTGCATTTTGTTAGCGTATATGTGTAACTGTAGGTGTTCACCGTCGACGACAAGTGATGTCTGTATGTGATGAACTTACACATGTAAAATGACAGCTTGCAGAATTATTAGTAGGTATGAATGTTGTGGTAGGTTATCTCGAAAACAAAAGTTAAAGTAGTATGTGTATATGTGTGTGTATATATGTATGTAAGTATACATATTAGCAACAAAAGTAACGTGGAGCTAATGCTGCGTCTGCAATTTATATTTGCTCGATGTAGACGGAGTAAGATGGAAGACGTAAAGCGCGTGAATTTGAATACACAGACATAGAGGAACGGGTACAGGTTTAATTAAGACGTGTGCGTAAAGTATACATGTGTGTGCGACCAGTGAATGGTAAAGTTGTCGATATATACTGAACGACAAATAATGTTTGTCTGTGTATGATGAACTTACACACGTAAATCGTTATCAATCATCCTCCTTAATCCTCTGTTTTACAAACGGTTACCCCTCCTTACTCCTACAGGTGCTTGGTTCTAGTGATTTAGGCTTTTTATTAAAATTTGAAGTGTTGGGGTTGGATGTATTGTACCTAAAATTATTAAAATTAGGCAGATTGTTACTAAGTTCTCGTTTCGGAATTTCTAATTCTCTTTTAAACATTGGTTTTTTATTTGTTACAATTCTACTCGATGGGTAGTTTTTATTTGTTTTGAATTGATTAAATTTATCTTGATCTTCACGTTCCTTCAAACGTTTATCAGCTGAAAATGCATGAGAAAAAGCGATTTCTAAAGATTCTGACTTAGTGTGTGTAATGGCTAGTTTAACGTCTTTTGGAATGTTATTCAAAAATGTTGTTTTGGCAATTTTGTCGATAAATTCTGAAAGAACAAAAGTGGGATCATCATTTACAGAAATATTTTCTATTGCGGCGGCTGTGAGATCATCGCGAATTTTTGCAATTTTATTGTAGGTTTCTTTAATTGATAATTTGTTACTTCTAAACCTAATTCAATCAGAAATGAGTCCTTCAGCTGAACGCTCGAGACCAAAGTTTGTTACTAATTCTTTTTTTATATCTGGCCAATTATCGTAACGTCTCGCTAGAATCACACGTCCTGCTCGCCCATTTAACCGATTTAAAATAACCCTTAAGAGGTATACAAAATTCACTGGCCTTAGCCCTTTCAAATATAAAATCTATAGTATCAACATACTGATGCAACGGAATGTTGTCACCATCAAAATTTGGAATTAATTCACAAAGTTCTTTTCGGGAATAGGTTTCCATTTCTAAATTTATATTTTCACCTTCAGACTCACTCAAACTTTTTGGGTGAAACCAACATGGTAAGGAAAAGTGGCAAATATCTTTAATCTCCTACCTCAAGTAGCTCACTACGTTGATGATGAATAACAGGAATCCAATCATTCGTATGGCTTTTGAACGTCAGGGAACGGGGTGAGATTCTTTCTCGTTATTCGGATGGTCCAAGGCACAGGAATTCACTCGCAGCAAACGGCTTCACAATTCACTATCGATGAATTCCCTAGTTTTAAATCTGGACAGTTTTTTTTTTTTGTTTTATAAAGTTCGTTTGATGGCTACCAGTGAAACAATCGATTTCGCACATTCACCACCGAACACGATATTTATTTTATTTTAGTTTTAACTATTTTCTTAACACGTCTATTGGACAATCCTACCGACTGCGCCAAAATTGTTATGAGTTTTAACAAAACTATTACTTGGGTTTGAAATTATGAATAGTTTGTTTTATAAGAAAAATTTTATTTATCATGAAATATTAAAAAGAAAACGTGCTCGGGCGCCACTTTGTCGAACAAAGAAAAGAATAATGAAAAGAAACTTTATTGTGCACCGGGTAGTGCATCGGTGGTTCCTGCAGAACCCTGTAGCTTTAGAGCTCGAAGCTCTCTTAAAAAAAACAAAAAAACTTGAAGAGTATATTAACAAAGAATTACACACAACAAAATAACAACATAACTTACAACAACATATGTAGCCCACCAAAAAGAAAGGGTCCCTGCTCCACTGTAGGGACTGGAAGCTGGTTTCAGGGTATAATCGGGGACTTCTTGTGCTGTGTTGTGAGGCAAGAGGATAACAGCGAAATAGCTTCTTGGAGCAACCTTTTAATCTTCAGGGGGCCGCCTGCAGGAATTTATCGGCCTCTAACAGGTTATTGAGATTAGTTGGAAACCAGAGCTTTGTCTATTTGCCTTTGTAAAATAGTTTTCAGGAAGTCTTCACCCCTACCCTTTAATCCCAGCCCCCTAATCCAACTGGAACCTATTCTAAGAAAATTTCAATGGGCTGACAAATAAGGGCACAAATAAAAGTGCTGATAAATTTCCTAAAACTAAAAAATATTAATCAAATGTTAAAAAGTTGTTCGCATTGAAGATGCTTAAAAAAAAACGGATAAAAAGGGAGGAGTAGGGGTGTCTGTCGTTAAACCAACATGCACTCAAGATACACCCCAGATACCATAAAAAATTTTGACTATTAAAAATATATAAATTAAAAAGTGAGAAAAATTAATTAAATGAAGAAATTTAAAAATTGGCCACAAAGGCCCAAAAGATTACAAATATACTGTTAGATATTTAAAAAAGAGACCACGTGGTACTAAGGAAAATTCCGTAAAAATTAATCAAAGTTACATCAAAAATAAATATTGAGTGAATAGCAAAAAAATATTTTAAAAGAAATAATTAATTTGAATGAATTTTACATGAACTATTAAAATGCAAAGGTAAGTGGATCACAAAAAAACTCTCACGCAAAACCAAGCACAGAACACCAACAGAAAAACACACACACACGTCACGTCAGTGTCGAGGATCAAGGAAAAAGACCTCGAGCACCGACCGGAAAATTTCATCGATCCCTCCATCGATCGCCTAGTCCTGCGCGAAGGTTGTTAGCCTTGATGATAAGACGGAAGGTCGATCAACATTTAGAAATAATCAACAAAACTGAACCAAGAAAAAGACAAACTGAATCGAATTAAATAAAACTTGAGTAACGGGATTTTTCATAGAAAAAAAACGTTACAGAGTTCAAATGATAAAATTATCTTTTTAAAAAAATTGAACATTTATTTTACGATGTACAATGTGTACAAAGTCTAGTCTAAAGCTAGAATGTCCTATCCTGGCGCCTAAGGCAATTTATAAGTTCGTATATGCCTAGTCAGCAGAATAGTACATTTATTAATACAAGCATATTATCTTAGTATCTAACATATATATTCCTCGAATATTAATTGCCATATGACATTACTCGGATCACTTTTTATTAAATAAGATTATTCTAAAAGAACAATCCTGTCTTGATTGACATAAAGCAATTTATTAAGCTAAATAAGAAAAGTTCATTTGTTTACATTGATAAACACTTTGTGGTAATTTTGCAATGTTAAATGACATAATATTGTCTCTTAAGGACCTTCCGTAAAATACTTTTTTCCACAATTTTTCACTGCCCACTCTCCTAATGTCTCAAGTTATCACTAAATAATAGTTTAATTATTTTTATAAGTAAGAAAAAAATAATTATCTTATAAAAAAATTATACTATTACCTACTTCAAAATCGTTTACCTCTGCAAGTGTATTTTATATATGTTACCGGCCAAACCCGATTTCAGGACAAACTAGTTTTGCCTAGGCTGAACTAGTTCTTCCTATACGCGATAGGATTAACTAGGATAAACTGGTGTGGCCTTGTGTAAACATTATGGTATATCTAGAAAGTCAAAATAAATTGATAAACTGAATTAAATATCTAGTCTAAACCAATTTAACAGAGTCGAAAGTAATTGAGCAAACATGTCAGAACTTGTACATGCGGTAGTTCCCAAATCACGTCCCGCGCCGCTCCTCGCTCGCTATTCGTCGCGTCGTTTTAAACGCATTTTGCGTCTAGTTGCCAACCGTACGTAACGTATTCAGTTAATTACTGCAGTTTAAAATTGAAAGTTTACGTATTGCACTACATTATAAAGTTTTCTTCTTTTTCAATATGGATGGACCTAACCTTAAACCAAAAAAAGTTTATCCTATCCTAGCGTATTTATATCAGGACAAATCAGTTTGGACTAGCTATAACTGGTTTATCCTATCGGGCTTAGAACAAATTAGTTTGGACTAGGCTTTACTAGTTAATCCTTTCGCGTAGGTATAGGAAGAACTAGTTAAGCCTAGGCAAAACTAGTTTGTCCTGAAATCGGGTTTGGTCGGTAACATATGTATATATAAATACATAAAAAGGTGTGGGTTATGTCGCATCTAAATACGTTCCGTAGTGAAATGCAGAAGCCGTTACTATGGACTACATACAAAGGGTTTTGATGATATATTATTAAAGGTGATAAATTTGGAAAAAAGCAACAACAAAAAGAAAAATGCGAAAATGCGCCATTATGAGGGAAATGCAACTACAAATTGTGTTGAAAGTTGTAGTGATATCAAATCTGTGAAACGTGAGTTACAAGTTCTATGTAAATTAAATGATGAAATGCATACCAGTAATGGTTTGTTAAAATTACGACTGAGTGAAGTTGATAATAGTTATTGAAAAGTACTGGGCCACGTTTTTATATAAAGAGAACTGGAAATCTTGATGTGGAAAACTTCCAAATCGCTCAGCACTACACAAACACTGTATGGTCAAGTTGTTAAGAAAGACTGGGCAGTTCTTATATTGGAATAAAAAGCAACGCAAACATAGATATAAACACGTTCAAAAACAACATTAGCCCAAATGAACTAGGTCCAGGTATATCAAGGGTTAAAACCAACAGGAGCAGAAAAATAATTGTCGAATGTACAAATGATGATCATTTAAATAACGTTAAGTCTAACATTATTAAATCAATTGGTGATGGAGTAAAAGTGTCAGTTCCAAGGAAAACGTATCCCAACCTAATGATTTATAAAGCTGATATGTCAACTGATATAGATGAACAGCGATCATTTAATATTTGCAAACAGAACTGTTTGGATGCTTCAGGACATTTAAAAATTACTCGTAGAATTTCATTCCAAAATAGCTGTAATTTACTCGCTGAAGTAAGTCGAAAGTTATTTTGCAAATTAGTTTCACAGGGTTACGTATTCGTAGGTTGGCGGAAATGTATTGTTGTGGAGGATTTCAACATGATAAAATGTTACAAATTCTCTCTTTTTGAGCATATATCAAAGAACTGCAAATCGTTGTCCGTATGCTATTGTGATTTCAAATTAAAAGACCGCCCAAAGTCATGTTTGAAATGTGTTAACTGTGTAAATCACAACATAAAGTATAAAATCACAATTGATGAATTTCATTTACCCAAAGATCTAAATTGTTCAGTATATAATTATAAAATATGTCAACATATTAAAACCTAGAACAATGTACGTGGATGCAATGCAATTCCGAAGAAATCATGTAATCAAGGAAAGGTGTTTGGCAGTAATTCATCAAAATATTCAATGTATAAAAAACAAATAAGACAACTCGGAAGAAAATGTATATGAGTTTTCCGCTACAGAAACTTAGTATACCAGCCTAGAGTTAGATTTTGTGGATGTGCCGGGTTTTAGAGTGGGTAATTACTGGAGCAGAAAATAATTTTTACATGCTGGCGTTTTAATAATCCTCAAAGATTATTTGGACTTTACTGTGGTAAACGAATGCTCTCAATTTAATACTGCTAAGGTCTTCAAATGCACACCAGTAAACATAAAAATTAACAACGAACGTATGTGTGTACAGATGCCCAAATAATTGCATTTATATCTTTTTGGACAAATTAACGTTTCATTCCTTAAGAAACCTTAAGAAACCTAATTTCTAGCATGCCACGTAAATTAGAAGCTCTTATTACAGTTGCTAGAGGAGGCGATACGCGGCATTAAGCAGTTATTCCAGCTGTGTTTAATGAAAATGATTTTTAAAATTCGTATCAATTAATTTCACTAGCAAACTGTTTCTCGATAAATTCAGAAGGTTGGTATTATGCAAGGATTCGCAGACAAGCTGTAATTCGCACAATGTTACAGATAAATCAATGAATAAAAAAATAAAATGCTTTTAAAAGAAACGTCTTTCATATAGACCAGTGGTTCCCAACCTCGTGCCCGCGGGCACCATGGCGCCCGCGGGACGATTCGTATGTGCCCGCCACTATTCAACAGAGACAGAATTTTTTCATAAACATTAATTAAAAATGTGAATTATTTTTATTTATTTGTTAGAGTTAAAAATTTTTTGAGTGCCTAGGTTTATGAAATACGTTCGTATGTTTGCGATATTGTATGTATGAGTGGTTCCTTTGCTGACAGTACTTGTCTAGCGGCGAGCCAGACTAAGTGTTAAAAACCCAGTTTGAAGAGAGATTTTCGCAGTTTACACTTATCGAGCCAATTGTTTCCTTCTGTATCAATCCTTTTACTTGCCAAATAAATGTAATAGAAATGGCCGCATGTATTGAAGATTTTGTTCAAGGTATTAAAGACAGAAGAAGTAGAGTTAGAAATGTTGGGCATAAAGAATGATATTTTGCTAAAATCCCTAATATCAGAGGACTTTTGGAATACAGTGGACAGAGAAAAGTTCCCATTTTTTAAAAAAGCGGCATATAATATTGAATCATTTTTCGGTTCGACATATTTATGCGAATCATTGTTTCAAACATGAACTTAATAAAATCAAGATATAGATCTCGACTCACCGATGAGCATCTTTATGATTGTTTGCTAACAGGATTATCGTCATACTCTCCTAATTATGAAGCACTGGCCAATAATATGCAATGCCAAAGATCACATTGACATATTCCATATTGATAGTATATTTTTTATAAAATGTTTTTTTTTTGTATTTGTTTAATTTGTTTAAGTTTTGCAAATACATTTCTCCGTGTGTATGAAATTTGAATAATAATTTATTATTTTGAAACATTTTTCTTTATTATTTATTTACAAATTATGAATATAAGAAAATAAATTATGGGAAAATGAGAAGTTATGTAAGGAGTTTGTTGATAAAAAATAGGTGGTGCCCGCCACCCTACCGATATTGTAGAATGTGCTCTAGAGTACAAAAAGGTTGGGAACCCCTGATATAGACTGTACTCACTCTTTATACAATTAAAATTGATTAATATACAGGGTTAGTCAAAATTAAAAAAAAAAAAAACATTGAATTTTTGCACTACCATTCAGCAGGCTTTGAAAATGTTTTCACCCCTTTAATTTTTTTTTTGAAGGACAATGGAATTACCTACTAATATAAAAAATACATTAAATTTTAAATTTCAAAGTTGCAACTAAAATTAGGTGCGTCACTTTTTTTGGAACTGACTGTATATGTCAAGTTTCAAGATGCCTGCCTGTGACTCAGCTTGTTCTAAGTAAATATTATTAAATGATATTGTGATTAAGTGTTTTGATTAATTCTTTTAGAAACTGGAACCAGTGAAGCACGATAGTGTGCTGTGACTTCACATTTTCGGCATGTTTTTAGTTCAAAATTTTATTTAACTTATACAATTTTATTTGTTACATCATACAACGTTTTAATATGTATAATTTGTAGAGCATTTTATGGATTATGCTTATTTTTATATATTTCTTTTTCGGGTTATTATATAATCGCTAATTTTTTTTTATAAAAACAGCTTATACAGCTTTTTGTTTAGAAATACTCAAACTTACGAGTTCTATTCCAATTTTAGATTATAAAGATTGTATTAAAGTATTAACGGTATCATGTAAATATGTGGAGTAAGGTAGACGTCTAGACAATAAGAGATATATTATGTAAGATGAAAATTAATAATGTTTCTGTGTCAACGGTTTATATTCGAATGCCGATAAATTAAATATACAAGCATATACAATAATCGTTTATGTGTATCAATACAATTCGTGGACTTCTCCCGGCTTCCCATAACCCAAACAATTGGCGTCTCTCAAGGTTAGGGAACATACAGTACTGTGGAAACGTATTTCTTACAATTAAGTTATTAAAACCATAAAAAATTAAATACAACTTTTATTCAAAAGGACTGGCTTCATCTAGAAAATATTTTCTCCTTGGGTTGATATTTCATAAATTTATTCAGTGAGATATTGCCAACTGTAACCTATTTTAGTTGTAAATAAATCATTAAGACTGGAAAGAGGTACGATATCAAAAGGGCGATGAAGAATCGATGCCCAAAGTGGCTAGTAGGATTCATTCCCTTTCAATATGGGTTTATTTGCATATACACGAGGTATTTAGGTATAAAAGAATTATTTAAGGTAAACACTGTTTGACCTATTTGAACTGTATTTACATACATTAAGAATAGCATTAACAATATTCATTTGGTACTGAGTCATCTATAAAGATATTAGGTTTAAAAATGGATGAGTAAGGGAAGCGGCGTTCGCATGGAAAAGCTTAAAGTTCGGTTAAGAGAACGTGTTAATGTAGAGACGATTATCCGGATTTTTGATCATTCTACATGAAGTAACCAATGAAAGACGTTTAGGTCCCTATTTTAAATCCCATTTTTAATTTCTTTTTACGTTTTTAGTAAAATAAATGTAAGATGAAAATTAAGAAAGCTTGTGTGCGAACGGTTTATATTCGAATGAATCAATTTACAAGAATCGTTAACAATCAACTGATCGTTTTTATGTATGATAATGTGTCGTGGACCCCTCCTGGCCTCCCGTAACCCAAACAATTGGCGTCTCTCAAGGTTAGGGAACATACAGTACTGCGGAAACGTATTTCTTACACTCGGCCATCCTGAATCATAAGCCTGTCCTCAGGCTTTGAGGGTCTAAAGGGGAAAAAAATAGCAATAAAGAGCTTACTCGTAATTAAATATTTGTTTCGGGATTAGAGATCCGTTGATCTCGTATCGTAAAGAGAGATCCATCGATCTTGGTTCGTAAAGAGAGATCCGTCGATCTCGTTTCGTAAGAATAGATCCGTCGATCTCGTTTCGTAAAGAGAGATCCGTTGATCTCGTATCGTAAAGAGAGATCCGTCGATCTTGGTTCGTAAAGAGAGATCCGTCGATCTCGTTTCGTAAGAAGAGATCCGTCGATCTCATTTCGTAAAGAGAGATCCGTTGATCTCATTTCGTAAATATAGTGGAATCAAAATACGTGAAAATTCTGGTCGTTTTTTTTTTTTGTTTTTTAAATAACCGTATGCCTACGAATGGATTTCATTTAACTTACTCAGTATCGTCTTGGAACGTGATTCACTTTTTTAAATGGTCTGGTGGTACTACTGTTCGTCTAAATTGCATGGGGCCTTCGCGTAAATCTTGGACCTCGTAACGATCATTGATGATGACCTTGGTATTTTGGCAATAATTTTCTGCTGGAGCCTGTTGCCGTTTCACTTGTTATTTTCACTAAAACCAGTTCTCCCACTGCAAAGCTTGGTGCTTCTCGTCGTGTTCTATCATAGCGCTCTTTTTGTAATCGTTGGTCCTCTGAAATGTGAAGCGATATTTCTTTTCGTAGTTGGGCAAGATCTAGTTTATGTAATTCGGCCTGAACTTCGTTTAAAAGCCATGCTTCTGCTACGTGTGGTTTGTTGCAACCTATTAATGACTCCATTGGTGACGTATTAATTGCTTTCGTAGGGGTCGTATTAAGGGCAGTTTGAACTTGTTTGACGTACTTGTCCCATTCGGCAGGATCTTTTCCAGCGACAGTTGTTGCGAGTGCCGTAACCACAGTTTTGTTGTAGCGTTCACATTGCCCATTCGCTCGTGGTGTAGCTACAGCGTTTAGGATATGTTTTATATTGTAGGTTTCGCAAAATAACTTAAACGATCTGCTTGTAAAAGCGGAGCCCCTGTCACTGATTAGTCGAGTGGGCGTTCCAAATAAATATATCAAGTTGGTTAAAGTTTTTACCACATGTTTAGTTTTTTGATCACGTACTGGTTCAATAATGCAAAACTTCGTGAATGCGTCAACTATTACTAATCGGTACTTGTTTTTCTTTTTACTGGTTGGGAAAGGGCCAACATGATCTACGTGTAGTGTGTGAAAGGGTGTTGGTGTTTTCTCAATTGGATGCAATTTGCCTTGTTTTGGCTTTCCTGTTGTTTTATAATATGCACAGCTTAAACAAGCTTTGATGTATTTCGTAACGAACCGTCTCATTTTGGCGAACCAATAGGTTGCCTGTATTCGTTGTAGTGTTTTTTCAACCGCTAAATGCCCTGCATCATCGTGACATAGTCTACAGTTCTGAAGTCGTGCCGCCTTGGAAACAACCCAAGCCTTTTTACCGTCTTTCAATACTCTATATACTTTGCTATCTTTTAATTCATAATTTCTAAAATAATCCTTGGTGTCTCTGTTCTTGATTCCCGTTTTAAGGATAGTTTTGATATGATTGATTTGAGGATCGTCGTGTTGTGCTGCAACTATCCAGTCACTTACGGTTAAATCTGCTTGAAACACTTCCACTTCGATTGGTTGGGCAGCGTTTCTACTGAGGGCATCCGCGTGTGCCATTTTTGAACCTGGTCGATATTCGATTTCAAACGTATAGTCTTGGATTTCCATCCACCATCGGCCGACTCTGGAATGTAAGTCTCGTTTCGACAATGTCATCTTTAAAGGATTGCAATCGGTGACAATTTTGAATTGGATGCCTAGTAAATATACACGGAAATATCGTAAGGCTAGGACCTCGGCCATCGTTTCTAATTCGAATGAATGATATAATTTTTGGTCACTGGTGGTTTGTTTGCTGAAGTACGACACAACGTGTTCTTTGCCTAGTTCATCAAATTGTAATAATATTGCTCCTACTCCATTGGAGCTAGCATCTGTATGGAGCTCAGTTTTTCTATTCGGATTAAATATAGCAAGAACTGGGTCAGACGTAAGTAGTTCTTTAATTGTTTTGAATGCATGCTCTTGTTGTTCTTTCCATGTCCATTTAACATCTTTTCTTACAAGTTGTGTGAGTGGCTGTGCGATTAATGTGTATTGTTTAATGAATTTTCTAAAATAATTAGACAATCCTAAAAATTGTCTGATTTGTTTGACGGTTTGTGGTCTCGGCATCTTAAGGACAGCTTCTAGTTTTTTTGATCCTAGTCGTACACCTTCTTCACTAATTTCTCTGCCTAAGTACTCCACATTTAACTTAAAGAATGAACATTTACTCAATTTTAAAGTAAGGTTGTGCTCTCTTAGTTTTGATAGGACTAATTGTAATCGTTCTAATCCTTCTGTCTCTGATGCGGATGGAATTATGATGTCGTCGATATACGGGAAGGCTATTGTGTTCTTTAATTTGCCCAAAACGTTGTTAATAAGTTTTTGAAAAATTGCAGGAGCATTAGTCAGGCTGAATGGCATCCTGAGGAACTCGTAGTGGCCGTCCGGAGTGATAAAAGCTTTTTTTTTAATGGAACTCTCTTCCATTGGGACCTGGTAATATCCGGACGCTAGGTCCAAGGTTGTAAAGTATTTGTTTCCCCCTAGTCTGTCTATTTGCTCTTCAATAAGGGGAAGAGGATATTTGTTCTTTATCGTGATAGCGTTTAATTTTCGGTAATCCACGCACATGCGGTAGTCATCGGTTTTCTTTTTCACCAAAATGACAGGACTCGCATACGGTGACGAGGATTACCTGATAATGTCATTTTGTAGTAGGTCATCTATTATTTTTTCTAAAAGTTCCTTGTGTACTTGCGGTATACGATAGGGGTGGTAAACTATAGGTTCATTTGTGGTACACCGTATTTCCATAGAAACGGTATTCGTTCGACCTAGCGTTGCCAACGACGAAGATATGCAATCAGAATAATCATTCAAGAGTTCCACGCAATGCGACTTGATTTCGTTATTGTTGATATGGCCAAAATCTAGATCTTCAATTTTTATCAACTCATTATTGGAGTGGCTAATTACATTTATAGGACAAGCATTCAGTTCTGGGGTTGTGCGAAGGCTAAGTGAGTGTCCTTGTTTAATCATTATGATATGCGGTTGATCAAGGAAATCCCTGCCAATAATTAGATCGTGTGATAAAGAATCGTCTGGGACTAATATTGCCGCGACCGTTGCCGATGCTTCCATGACGCGAATAAAAAGCTTTGAAACGGAATTGCAATTGACACTGGTTCCTTTGTTGCCTAAAAAGCCTTTTATTGTAACTGTATTGCACCGTTGTGCCTTAAAATTAAACTTCTTTGCAACTGTCATTTTAATTAATGTATTTGAACACCCTGTATCGATTAAACTCTTAATCTTTTGGTTGTTTATGCAAGCAACTTTTAAAAACATATTTGATTCGTTGGGACTTATAGTAACAACGTTAGCTCGTGTATACGATTTCGTGTTTGTGTTCCCGGACGGGCACCGTTCTTTCGTGTGACCTAATTTGTTGCAATGTTTACATTCCAATCTCGTCTTTCTACAGTCTCTGGCAAAATGTCCGGGAGCACCGCAATTGTAACAGCTCATGGTTTTTTTGTTGTCTAATAACGGAGGATTATATAAAACTTTTCGTTCAAATTTTCCTCGTGATTGCCACTGATTAACCTTGTCGTTACGAAAATTTATGTTTGATCTTGATTGGCTAAAACTAGTGCTAGGAATATCGTTTTTACTTGTAGATGGCATATCACCTAACGTATTTAAATAAGCGTAAAGAATATTAGCATTTGTATGCCTTGCAGATCTTACAGTACGTGCAATATTTTCGTCAGTGATGCCTCCGATTACCGCATCTATTAAATATGCGTCAGGAATTTCTAAATTTAAAGCTCTTAATTTCGATAATTTTTGAAAACAATAATCCCCTAAATTTTGCTCAGATGTCGTTTTATAATTGGAAGCATCCTTGAGTAATTTAGAAAATGGAACAGACTTACGAAATTGCCCCATCATGTTGTTCTTTATGTCGTTTCAAGTCGAGTCAAATTTCATCTGTTCATCAAACCATTGTCGTGCGTTTCCCTGAAGTCTACTGGCCACCAACCGTATTATGGTATCGTCATTCCAGCTGTATCTTTCCTTTAATTGATCCACCCTATCGATCCATCGTTCCACCACAGTATCGTCCTTCGTTGGATCAAAAACCGGGATCATTAATTCATCACCGGGGCGTAGAGTAGGATGAGTTGATCTATTTCTTAATTCATGAATTTCGCGTTTAAGTTTTCTCAATTCGACTATCATCAGAAGACGAAGAATCATCACTACTATTTGACGGCGTATCCGTTGCTCGAGTTTTTCGTTTTTTGTTTCGACCACTCATTATTTTGATTACTTATATGTAATAATCTAAATTTTATTGAAAATGTTCGAGGAATTAGTAAAGTAAACCTGATGAATAATACGGCTATGTTCCACGAATGATTTGGCATTGTAACGTATTGTAAGCGATATCTTGTATTCTTTATTAAACTGAGTAATCGATATTATGCTTGCAACGGTCCGAAATGTTCGTTAGGCCGTCACGGGATTCTTAGTCATTACATGCAGATTATCGGCTGAGCATAATTTCGGTTACCGCCGAATTCAAATTTAATTGGCTAAGAAAATTAAGAGGAAATGTAGAGTGGGAACAATATAAAAGCCAAATTTTATAATTTAAGAACAGATCCTCACCCACAAAAGTAATCTATGTAATGTACTGCTTACAGTTAAATATAGTAATTAAACATTGTTGGAGTTCTGTCAATTGAAGCCATCCAGAATAATTAAAAAAAAAAAAAAAAGTTATATCAGTTCAGAAGTGGGATATTTCTGATCAAAGTAGTGCTGGTCAGAAAGAATCCAATAATTGTGGGGTGCACTTGAGGAAAGTTCTGTGTACCGGTATTCAAAAGGGGAATATCCGCGGTCGTGGTTTTATTGCAATTTTAAGGGAAAATTTGCGATAAAATGTCCAGTTCCGAGAGTGGTACACCATTCAGAGAATCTAATGAGGGAGAACAACAACAAGCAGTACAAGTTGAGTGGGTGCTCACCGAAAATATGAACACAGTGTACCCTGCAGCAGGAGGCAGTACTGGGTCGGTGGATGAAGGGTCTCAAAATGGTGAAGAGGCTGCGAGTTTGGAAGGAAATTTGAAAATTCCGGAAAGATTGCCACGGCCATACAGTGTTATGCCAGACTTAAGTCGTGGTCTGGATATGTTCGATGGCAAGGGTGGGTACCGGCAAGCAAGAAACTGGCTTGAGGATGTTAGGGCAATGGCTGGGAGACAATTTTGGAGTGACTCTATTCTACTGGAAATGGCACGCCAACACCTGAAAGGAAGTGCTCTAAACTGGTATCGATATCATCAAGAGGACATACACACATGGCAAGATTTTGGGCAAAAATTTAAGAAAAACTACGAAGATAGAAGAACCATGACAGAAAAGTTTCACGAAATGTCGTCCAGGACCCAAGGATTTGGTGAATCAGCCGAAGACTACTTCTACAAAAAAATGCGAATGTGCCGGTCATTAAAACTACCGTTCGATGAGTGTAAACAATTAGTACTCACGGGGTGACGTAGTAAAGAGATAGCGAGAACATTACTTTCTGTGCGACATCAAGACGTGGACGAGTTATTGCGAGACATACGTGAAAATGAATGATTAAATCAACAAATGAAATTTCGAGGAGAACCGCGTAGTGCCGATCGAAGTTTATACGAGCCGAAAAGACAAGTAAGCGCTCAAAATAGTAAAGAGCCAAATCGCGCTTCAAAAAGTGCTTGCTACAGATGTAATGGATCCGGACATTTTGCGCGAGTTTGTTCTTTGCCACCGGTTTGTTTTAAGTGCGGGAAAAGCGGTCATCTATCGAATTCCTGTAATGGTAACAAGAGACAGGAACAGCAGCAACAGCAACCGCGGCACCCAGCTGTTCAGTGTATTGACATTGAGTGAATCAGAAAACACTAAATATTATAAAGACGTGAAGGTCAATGGTACAACGGTAAAAGGGTATTTTGATTTCGGAAGCCAAGTTTGCACCTTACGTGAGGATTACATCGCTAAATTAAAATTAAATTGTAATTGGGACGATAAAAAGGATATCGTCGGTTACGGGAGTGCGCAAATAAAAACTTTGGGATCCGTTAATGTGAAGCTCGAAGTTGACGGTGTAAGCGGTATCGTGAAAGTTGATATTGTACCTTTTGGTGTCCAGAATATCCCTTTGCTCGTTGGACACCCTTATACAGAACAACGTCATTTATGTTTCATTAAAACTGCGGACGAATTAATAGTGAACGAGGTGTCTGCAACCAACACTGAGTTAAATTTCCCCAACAAAGTGGTTTTGACAACAAAGGACGAATCGGTTATCCCTTATAATTTTCTAGGACATATTGCCGTGAAAACGAATGTCGCAAATACGGACTTTTGCGTAGAGGGTGGAATACGTGAAGTTGGTGGCGTCATACCGAGGTGCATAATAAAGACCGATATGAATGGCGAATCCGTGTTACCTGTTCTGAATATTAGCGGCGGTGATATGAAATTGATAAAAGACAGTAATGTAACGCGCACAGAGGTTTGTTTCGAAGGGAAATACACCAGAGAAATTAATCAAGAAGAAATCCGAAAGGACGAGGTAGATACCGATTTAGAAGGAGAAGATGCGGAGAAGGTAGTGGAATTAATCAACGAATATAAGGATTTGGTCGCTAAAAATATAAGACAGATCGGATGTACCAAATTGCTTGAAATGGATATCCAGTTAACGGAAGACAGGCCAGTGTTCTACAAACCGTACAGGATGTCGTTCAAGGAGCGTCAACAAGTGCGCGAGATAGTGGACGAATTTTTGGACGCGAATATAGTGGAAGAATGTAGTTCGCCTTTCGCAAGCCCGATTTTACTTGTGGAGAAGAAAACGGGTGAAGTGCGGTTGTGTGTGGACTACCGTGCGTTAAACAAAATTACGGCAAAGGAACATTACCCGTTGCCAAACATTGACGACCAACTGGATCGACTTCGTGGAAAGCACTTCTATACTACACTGGATCTTAGTAGTGGATATTACCAGGTTCCCTTATCTGAAGATTCAAAAGGTAAAACTAGTTTTGTTACTCCCGACGGTGTTTATTCGTTTCGAAGAATGAGTTTTGGCCTTTGTAATGCGCCTAGTGTCTTTCAAAGACTTATAAATATAGTTTTAAGTAGTTTACGAATTGAAACGGCCTTGGCCTATTTAGACGACATTATTATTCCATCGGAAACTGTAGAGGAGGGCCTAATCAAATTACGACAGTTATTTGATAGATTTAGGGAAGCTAATTTAACTTTAAAGTTAAGTAAGTGTAGGTTTTTTAAGTACAGTACTTGTTACTTAGGGTTCGAGATATCATTAGCCGGCATTTCTCCGGGCAAAGAAAAATTAAAAGCTTTGGCAGAATATCCGGAACCCACAAATATTCATGATACCCGTTCATTTTTGGAATAGGCCAGCTATTTTCGGCGGTTTATAAAGGGATTCGCGACGCTGGCGAAACCAATTAGTGATTTACTAAAGAAGAATGTAGTTTTTGAATGGCGCAAGGAACAACAAACTGCTTTTGTATCAATTAAATCAAAATTAATGTCTAGGCCTGTTTTGAGTGTATACAATCCAAACGCGTATACCGAACTTCACACGGACGCCTGTTCGCTAGGGTTGGGGGCTGCCCTACTACAACGCCAGGGTGATGGGACATTGCGCCCCATCTCGTTTTATAGCCGTAAGACGACACCGGAGGAATCTAGGTATCATTCCTACGAACTGGAATGCTTAGCGATTGTTTCGGCCTTAGACAAATATAGAGTTTACCTACTAGGAATACCGTTTGTAATCAAAACCGATTGCAATAGCCTAAAAATGTTGGCCAATAAACGGGACCTTAATCCGCGAATCGGAAGGTGGCTTATAAAATTATCAGAATTCGATCATATTATAGAGTATCATAAGGGTGAAAATAATAGGGTTGCGGACGCCCTAAGTAGAAATGCGACTACAGAGGGACAGGATGTTCCAATAACTGGACTTCCAGTGTTAGGAATAAAAATAAATACAGATTGGGTTGCAGCACTTCAAAGATCGTGCGATGAAACTAAATTAATTGTCACTAAGTTAGAAGAAGAAGATAGGGATACTCATGATAAATTTACTCTATATAGTGGACGTGTATATAAGATTTCGAAAAAGACCGGGACATGGAGATTGTATGCGCCTGTTACTTTAAGATACGAAATAGTCAGTAACGCACACAAAGCCGTAGCACATTTAGGTATTGACAAGACGTTGGCTAGGGTTAAAGAAAGCTACTATTTTCCGAAAATGAGGGAATTCGTTGCTCAGTTAATTAACCGGTGTATAAATTGCCTATACTACAAAACGCCTAGGGGCAAACAACCCGGATTTTTACACCCACTAGATAAGGGGAATCAACCATTTGATACTGTACACATTGATCATTTGGGACCGTTTTTCATGACAAAGAATGACAATAAGTACGTGGTAGCAATCATTGAAGGGTACAGCAAATATACCGTGTTAAAGGCTGTCTCAGACGTTGGTACGGAAAGCACTCTAAATTTTATACGGGAATTCATTATGCATTACGGCAAGCCTGATAAAATAATAAGCGGCCGGGGAACGGCATTCACTTCTAAAACTTTTGAGGAATTTTGTAAAGAATATGATATCATTCACGAAAAAATCTCTACGGCGGTGCCACGCGCGAACGGACAAGTCGAGAAGCTTATACGCAATAGTGTCATGTTTAGCCACGACATCTGACGACCTAGACGGGAACGATTGGGACTCAAAAATTTTTGAGGTACAATGGGCCGTTAACAATCCAACACACAGTGTAACTAAACGAACGCCCTTTAGCGTGGTTCCTACTTATAAGCGGGATGGATTTTTGAGTGACCCTTTGGCAAGAGAAATTCGGGAAGTAAACACAGAAGTAGGGAATATTGAGCCGAACGATTCTGTTGAACACTTACTGGATAGAAATAAAGAAAAAATGAGTAAGCAATTTAACAAAAGTAGGCGCGCGGCACGAATTTACACACCCGGAGAGTTAGTGTTGGTACGGGCAGAGGCATCTTCCACCGGCCAAAGTAAAAAGCTATCCCCAAAATACAAAGGACCATATGAAGTGGTTAAGGCTGTCGGTAATGACCGATATTTAATACAGGATGTATCGGGCGAAAATCAAAGCGGGAAGTTATATAAAGGTATCATTTCCGTAGATCGATTAAAATTAATAAAATCCACTGTATAATGATAAATAACTAATGTTAGTTACCTTTAAGTTTAATAACATTTGTATTTGAAATATTTAAGTTTGGATAACCCACTTTTGTACTTAAGATTTGTTTGTTCTACTAACCTACTGTTTGTATTACTTATTGTGCAGGTCAGTGTGAGCCAAACATTCTCGGGACGAGAATAAATCAGGAAGGCCGAATTGTTATAATCTAAATTTTATTGAAAATGTTCGAGGAATTAGTAAAGTAAACCTGATGAATAATACGGCTATGTTCCACGAATGATTTGGCATTGTAACGTATTGTAAGCGATATCTTGTATTCTTTATTAAACTGAGTAATCGATATTATGCTTGCAACGGTCCGAAATGTTCGTTAGGCCGTCACGGGATTCTTAGTCATTACATGCAGATTATCGGCTGAGCATAATTTCGGTTACCGCCGAATTCAAATTTAATTGGCTAAGAAAATTAAGAGGAAATGTAGAGTGGGAACAATATAAAAGCCAAATTTTATAATTTAAGAACAGATCCTCACCCACAAAAGTAATCTATGTAATGTACTGCTTACAGTTAAATATAGTAATTAAACATTGTTGGAGTTCTGTCAATTGAAGCCATCCAGAATAATTAAAAAAAAAAAGTTATATCATATATATTGTTTTTTTTTTGTATTATTCACTTAAACTACCACTTTTATTACTGCTCAGGGTGCAAAGTCCCACCGCTGTTTTGTAAGATGAAAATTAAGAAAGCTTGTGTGCGAACGGTTTATATTCGAATGAATCAATTTACAAGAATCGTTAACAATCAACTGATCGTTTTTATGTATGAATATGTGTCGTAGACCTCTCCTGGCCTCCCGTAACCCAAACAATTGGCGTCTCTCAAGGTTAGGGAACATACAGTACTGCGGAAACGTATTTCTTACATAAAGTTAGGTACTGGTTTAGGTTATTTTTTGTACTGCTTTAGTGTTTATCCGAGCGAGTATATTTTTCTGATGTAATATGATTTTCTGCTTACTTCAGAGCAAGGGAAAGAATTAAATAAACCAAATACATCAAATAATATTACGACCAATTTTTGATTCACAACGCCCTAATAATTAAAATGTTTACACCATTTTTTGCTTTCGGGCCATTATGGGTTCGTTAAAGCCATTGTCATCGCCACAAATTTCGCCACGTACTGTACAGTCCATTATTACATCGCACTGTACATACGTCGAACGGAATAAATTTCGTCATACGACGGCCGTGCAGACGAGCGCGACCACCGCGCGTACCGACAGCGGCACAGCGAACGCTTGGCCACGCCCCTTCCACCAATCGGCTCGGCGCGACGGTAGACTGAGCAGCCCCACTACAACCCCACCAGTACTACCCTCGGCGCGCTCCCACCCCAGGAAAACAGAATAAAAAGCGCTGTCAACCCCAGGAACGGCAGATTGCGATTGAACGAGCAGCATCTCAAAACCTTATCTTAGATCGCGCTGCTCAGCTGCATCTAAGAAGGAAGAAAAGTTTGAATCCCTGGGATTGCGCCCTAACTTCGGCTGCATCCAAAAATCATTCACCCACGCTAATTAGCATGAAGAGAGGGAAACGTTCTGGCCGCCGCCTTCGTCAGCGTCCCGCTCCTTATACGACACAAATCCCTAGTCGCGCTACAGAAGTGTCTGCCCTCGTGGAGCTGTTCCAGTTGCTGCACTCTACGTACCAGCCGTACCTCGAAGTACCTTTCGACCCAACGCTCCTACTTGACGCCGCATTACCACCCGAGGGAACAGCCAGGTGTGACGAGGACAGCTAGGTGCCACTAAGCCAGCCACCAGTGTTCCAGCCTTAGACAAGGAAAGAGAGAGGACTGATAACGCGGCGTCCGGCAGTGTGACCAATCGTCACCAATCTAATGGCGGACGGTTGCGCCAGAGGCGTAACATATAAACATTTACTCTCTTTCGTGCAACTTAAAAAAAATAAAACAGATATAAAGAAAAAAAGGAATCCCACAACAATCTCGCCTGTGACCGAAATGTATTAAAAAAAAAAATAGAATAAATAAGTAATACCAGAAACATATATCAAACAAAACAAGTAGGAGACTTTACTTATATCATACATGCATAGATATTATTAATATAATATAATTGCAATACAACTAACATTTAAAATTGTGGAACATTAGTTCTTACAGGAATTTACCTCAAATTTAAATAAATGTAATTTTGCATTTAACTGAATTAAATGTTATAATTTAAAGGAATAAGAATTTATTTTTTGTTTGATGACGTACGTAATAAACATAAAATTACTGCTCAAATAAGCAGTGCAACGTAATCTTATATTTTTTGTTTTTAATTTAAACGATAAAAACAATTTTATTTCCCATCTTTACGAAAAACAGTTCTTCGGAAGAATTTTGGAGAAAAAAACCCCTTTCAGTGCAAAACAATCGAAGGAATAAAGTCGAGCATGCAGCATGCGCCATATAAACATTATATAATACAATATATAATTCGAATGTGGAATTTCACAAAGGGAAGTTTTTCGTATGTAGGGTTTACTACAAATACACCCAAAAAGGCTTCCGCCGGACCTGCTATCTGATGACGAATATAACACCAATATTTTATACATAATCAGTAACTACGCCTATGGATAAATTAACGATTATATTGTATGCATAATTTATAAAGGATGAAACATGAATGAAAATCGTTATAATATTTGTTATACGTAATGTCTCTGTGTTAATATTAATGTATTGTAGTCGTCGTTTTATAGACAGAAGCATCGTTTGGTAAATTTGTAAATTTGGAACTAAAATGATTCTGCATTGCACAGAAGCAATTTTTTTCTTAACTGTGAAACGTAACTCCAGGCTCTTTTCTTTCACTGCGACTTTGGCAGCCGTATGTCAAACATCCAACCATTTTATACTAATCACAAAATTCATAAAAAAAACTCTAAACACGTACTTTCTGTCACCAAACCAAATGGGTGACAATTCTTTGTTTGTCACCTTTTTAATGGCGCTCGCTTCGATTTCGGTCACACATCGTTCGTTATCGTAATATCGAACGTTACCAGTCCCCTCTCTTTCCTTGTCTAAGGTTCCAGCTACCATCGACGAAAGGTTATTACCCGTCCCTGCGTTCTGTGTTTCTTGTTGTGACGAAGTGTCGGCTAAAAGGTGTCACGGACATTATGAACAATATACATACATACACCTATCGATGTTTCATATGGTTTAATCAGTAGTTTCCTTTCCTTAGTTGTTATCTGTCTGATTATGTTCTTATATTTTTTTTTTAACATTATAGTTGTAAATAGAAAGGGAAATAAACAAAACACTGTCGTAGACAATTTCTCCCTTCATTGTACGTAAAAAGAAAAAAAAAACACAATTAATAATCAAGCAGGAAGCTAAAGACATTATATTAAGAACTGAAAGTGACCCTGGATGTTCGAATAAGAGTGTTTGCTCATTGTGCCGCGAGTTACGCCGACGACACCATCAATAACTAGTGTGTTACATTCATAAAATATTTTATTAAACTGATTCATGATTGAAAGTGGATACATACATAAGAACATATACAGAAAACAAAGAACAACGAAACGTCTATGACTAATACCTACTAACTCGAACACTTTCCTTATCTAATATAAACAATATATAATTAATACAGGAGCAAAATCTATACCTATAAATAAGAAATACAACAGTTCGGCCATTCCTGACATTAGTTGCCGTCCTCGTCAACATCATCATTTTTTTTTTAAATATCAGAAACTAACTTTAGTCTATCAACGGCTATAATTCCTTTAAAAATTCTACTACTCTGTTGTTCACCTTCAATATCCTGCACAAGATGCCGGTCGTTTCCGACGTTTTTGACGATTTCGTACGGGCCTCGATATTTAGGCGCCAATTTTCGGCTAGCACCCGTAGATGGTATCTCCGCCCTAACCAAAACAACATCGCCCGGTTTGTAAATATGAGCTGGCCTTCTATATTTATCATATTGCTTACATTGCTTTTCTTTATTATCATTCAATAATAAATCTACATCCGGCAAAACTTTTGAATTTCCCAATTGCTGATTCACGTCTTGAATTTCTTTTGTTAACGGATTTCCAAACAATCCCGAACTTGTATAACTGTAAATGATACTAAAAGGTGTTCGCTTATGTACTGTGTGGACCGAATTATTTATTCTCCACTGTACCTTAAATAATAATTTTTTATCCCAATCATAACAATCAATGTCATTAGAAACTGTTGATAAACAAGATATTATCATCGAATTTACTTTTTCAATCTGTCCATTAGCTCGTGTAGTCTGTGACGCAATCATTACGCGTTGAATACTCAATTTTTCACAAAAACTTTTAAATATTTTGGAATCAAACGCGCTTCCCCTGTCTGAAATAATTTTTCTTGGACGACCATAATGTGAAAGAAAATCTTTTAAAAACATAATAGTAGAATCCGCACCTACATCTTTGACGGCTTTTATAACGGTATATTTACTAAATCCATCCACGATTGCAACAACATACTTGTTGCCATTCTTGGTGGTGACAAACGGACCGAAGTGATCAATATGAACGAACGCGAACGGTTCGCTCCCCTTACCCGATCGGATGAAGATAGCCCTGCTGTTTCCCCGTCGGTGCCTTATAATATAAGCCATTTTGGGAAAATAATAGTTCTCGTTGACTTTTGCAAAAGTTTTATCTATTCCTAAATGTGTAATCTCGCGATGAGCCTCGCTTACGATGTCAAATCTGACATCCACCGGTACATACAATCTCCAAAGGCCCCCTTCCGTATTATATACCCTCCCTTTATATAATGTAAATCTTGAATGATCCTTTTGATCACCCGATTCTAACTTTTTGACAATATTTACAATGGCGTTATCAGTTCCTTGTAGTGCTGCAACCCAGTCGGTACTAATTTTGATTCCTAAAATTGGCAATCCCGGTAAATCTACATCCTTAGTATCTCCTACAGGATTACGCCTAAGTGCGTCTGCTATGACATTACTACTTCCTTTTTGATACTTGATAGCAAAATTGAATTCTGATAGTTTCAAGAACCAAGGGCCTATTCTTGGACTAAGTTGTTTTTGATCCGATAAAAATTTTAAACTGTTACAATCTGTTAATACAACAAAAGTAATGCCTAACAAATAAACTTGAAATTTTTCTAGTGCACAAACTATGGCTAAACACTCCAATTCATACGAGTGGTAATAAGCTTCTTCTTTGGTGGTTTTTCTACTAAGTTACGCGATCGGAAGTAAGCAAAACAGCCCCTATGCCTATGCTGCGTGCATCAGTATGAATTTCGGTATACAAATCTGCATTAAATACTGCCAATATCGGTTGACTTGTTAATTTTGCTTTGATCTCTTCAAACGCTCGATCATGTTCATCATTTCAAACAAACTGTGTATTTTTTTCAACTAATCTGTTAAAGGTTTTACAATTGAAGCAAATCCGAACACAAAACGTCTAAAATAGCTTGCTGGACCTATAAAACTTCTAACCGCATGAACATTCGTTGGACGCGGAAATTGTTTAATCGCTTTAACCTTTCTATCACCCGGTTTGATTCCCTGACTTTATATCTTAAAGCCTAAATAATCAATTTCCCTCATTAAAAATTGACATTTTGATAAATTTAAAGTAAGATTGGCATACCTAAACCTATCCAATACTTCTCTCAGCTTCTCTAAGTCTTCGTCCACAGTGGTAGATGGAATAATAACATCATCCAGGTAAGTTAACGCAGTATCAAACCTTAAAGTCCCTACCACTATGATTATTAACTTCTGAAAAACTGCCGGCGCGTTAGAAAGTCCAAATGGCATTCGTTTAAAACGGTACACACCATCACTTGTCACAAACGAAGTTTTATTTCGCGAACTTTCTTCCACCTTAACTTGATAATAACCACTGCTCAAATCTAACCCAGTGAAATAACAAGCACGCATCCGATCCAGATGATCATCTATCCTGGGAATTGGATACTGTTGCTTCACGGTCTCCTTGTTGATCTCCCTGTAATCTTGTAGTGTAACGTACTCGGGTCGACCAAGTCGGTGTACGAGGCGTGATCGAAAAGAATGGGCCCCCCAACGTTGTATCGTAGAATAATTTAAAATACCAGAATTCAACATTTCTTGGAAAGCATCTTAGTGTCTTAACCAGAGTTAATCATCATAATAAAACACAACTATACTTATAAATGGTCCCTAACTTTTATTCAAAAACACAAACAATTTAGACAACAATTCAGTATTGGACAAAACATCAACAAATTTAAGTATCAGAGTACTTTATGCACATGAACAAGATTAAACGTTCAATTAAGTCACAAAAGAAAACAACAAAACAATGTTTCATTTCAAGCAAGAAAAACAAAAACTAAAGTGCCAGACTCAACCTTGGACTCAAGGGGAAAAAGAACCTGACAGAGAAAACCCCATCGCAGTCCAGAGTTTAGGACATGAAAAAATAAATGATTAATTCACAACAATTCAAAATATAAAATGAAACATTACACAAGATCAAAACAAAATGAGTCGTTAACATCACCACCCTTACCAAAACATCATTCAAAACTGAAGATATGTTAATACAGAGGAGTTTTGGAGGTGTCCCTCTTCTTTTGTCTTTAGCATTTGCTTTGTATTATTTTTTCCATAAATAGAGCATGATATAGGCCTCACAATAAATTTACATGCGAACGTACAATAAACAAAACCGGAACAAAAACACAACAATCAATGTATAAAAACTTTGGTAAAATCAACCAAGAAATACCCTCAAATCCCAAAACACCCCAAACATAGTATAGACAAAATGTGAACACATAAAAATAACAAAAACAAACGGTAAAACAAATCCGACGCGTTCTGTGAATACTCCCAGATCAATGCTCCCACGGGAGAAAATGTTAGTTGACACAACAAGGCTAATTCATACAACCATTCGTATTTGTGCGGATGTTAACAATTCACCCTGTACATCACACGTATGTGGCGTCACCAAACCCGACACGCCCTGATAACGGTATGACTAGCGGGAAATCCCAACACTCTCATGTCCCAAACGATAACGATAACCAACAAAACTAAACTGAACAATAAATAATTTTCATTTAATTACAAAAATGATTGAACTGTATTCGGAAATGCAAAAATCAAAGCTAAGAAAGATTGATTAATATGACACAATAGTGCAATTATGGCACATTACTTTTATCAAATTTACACAAAAAAAAAACATTAATAATATTAAGACAAGAGAATCAAAAATATTATAATAGTAAAAATCGGTACAACCAATGGTTCCTCGTGGAATTGTCTGCACTTAGTTTTTTTTATTTTCTCTTTCTTTTCTGCACAATATCAACCACCATCACTGATGGTTAATCACCCATCAATTGCTCTTGCTAAAATCCCAAACCTCCGCTCCAGCAACGCCGTTCCCCCCCCTTTCCTCACACTCGGGATGGATTTCTTTAATTTTACACCCGCGGCGTGAAACCGTACATGTACTTTCTTTCGAAAGAGGGAAGTAGTTATTGTTGAGGGTTTCTGAGAGCAAGTACTGTTATTTCTATTGCTGTTTCTGTCTAGCGTTAGTTTGTCATATAAATCTATTCTTCTCGCACCTATTGGCGAAAAGTTTATGCTACTGCTAGCATGAACCGTTATCCTTTCCATGTCTTGTACGTCGGCATACATACACACACACATAGGTAGAGTAGTAGTAGTAGCAGTAACAAGGAATGAAGGAACGAAGGAGGGAAGGAAGGAGTGTTTTTTTCAGTGGTTGGAATACGTGAAGTTCGTTGGTCTTATGCTGTTTCTTTCTAACGTTAGCCTGTAGAGCGCAAAAGGTGTATGATGGTTGTTGTCGGACCACGTGGGCCATTGTCTGAAAACGACACGACGACAACGACCGACGACGAGGACGAGGACGAGACGATGACGACGACGACATAGCAAGGAACAGGTAACTAATTACCTCATTAAGTAGACGTACATATGTAGATAGATAGGTAGTTATTTTGCCGACATGTGTTAATTGTTTTTCCGGTTCGGCCACCGCTACCGCCGTGCATGGAATTATGCAAACATAACAATAAATAAGTAATTAGGTAATTTGTTCGTTATGAATACCAATTCTCAATTAAAAATATTCTTTTATACTTAAAAAAATGTTAAATTACAACATTATTAGATGGAATCCAACTGTTGTGAGAATTATCGAATCCCAGCCATTTTACATAAACTTGATCACCTTTTCTTCGTAAAATTTTTTCGACCAGGTACACATCGGGATGTTTCGCCTTTTGCAGCTCCTTATCGTAAAATCCTCCCTTTATATCGTTACCTGCTAAATCTTGTAAATAATAGACGATTGGGTTTGAAAATTTAATGTTAACCACTTTAAAAATTTCGTTGGACCAGTTTGGGGTATAACCTTTTGCAAAAAGTTCGCGATGTTTGCTAGTGCGTACGTAATCTCCAATGGAAAATTTCTTTTTCTTTAGATCAACTATTTTAATGCGAGAGTATACGGTATTTAATAGTTGCTTTTCGTTTTCCTTCTTCACAGCGTTTATTGGTTGTATTCCGATAGTTCTATGTTTCGTATTATTACAAATATGAACTAGTTTAGGTAATAAATCTAACCATTTGTAATTTCCCTGCAATGTAAATTTTTTCCACATTATACCTTTTAATGTTCTATTGGCTCGTTCTACTCTAGCGGCCTTTTTACTGCTAAAGGTTGAATAGTGATTAATTCTGTATTTTCTCATTAAATTCTGAAACCATTTGTTGTAAAACTCTTTTCCCATATCAGTTTGCAGGTTTGTCGGTATACGTTTACTTTTGCCAAATATATCCTCAAACGCTTTCGAAACGTCTTCACCATTTTTTCTTAAAACCGGTGATGCCCATAGATATTTAGAAAAAGTGTCAATTACTACAAGAATATATCGATATCCCTTATTTTCTTTTGCATACGGAATCATTTCGACTAGATCAGCTTGAAACAGATCGTATAATCCTTTAATAATTGTTCTTCGTCTGGTAAAATTTTTTCGAGCTGGTTTGTGTAATTCAGCAACCACTTGCTCTTTAATAGTGGTTGTTTTACCGTTTTTACGAGAATCTTTTTTTATCTTTCCTTTTCGTATTTTAGCCATTATTAATTAATAATTATAGAGCTCTTCTGTATGTTAAGATGCTTAAAGATAGCATCTACATACAAAGTATTTAAACGAATATTAGTGTTTAGTATGTCAGCGTTAGACTTGAGGGAGTCTATCAACGATAATAATTCGTTTCGAAGAGTTTCACGTTTTTTATCTCCTTCAGCCATCGCATCCTTTTTGACTTTTTCACATTCTACTCTAATTTGATTCTTAGTAACGTTGTCTTTATTATCAACATACGCTTTTGTAGCTAAGGTGGTCATTAATGTATCCAAGTATTTTTTTGTAACAACTTCATATTCAGTCTCTTCTTCTCCATCGTTGCCGCTCGTATTAACTCGAGCAAATGTATTATTGTTTTCGATGAAAGATTTATCTATCGCCTCGAACTTTCGTTTAGAGCCCGATGGTAATGCTCGACCGAATTTATCAACAACCATATTGAGACTAAGTAAGAAAATAAGTTATTTATTCTATTATACCACACTCTCGAAGTTCTTCTACAATAGATGTGATTTCATTAGTATGATTGGCGTTTCCTGCAGCTTGGGATGAAATAAGTAATTTGAAACGATCACACAATTCGTTAACATCATTAAAATATACATATTCTATAGGTTTATCATTTAAATTCATCCATAGACCTTTACCCGAAGGATTTCTAACTGGAGTCGAAGTAGCTATGACATTGGCAGCGGCGGAAGGAAATAGAGGTCCGGTCATGAGTTTCTTGATTAGCTGATATTTTTTTCCTTTGTTTCCAGCTATTGGAGCGGTACTCTTGTAGCCAATTTTGTGAGCATTTGTTCTATACACTATATCTTTATATTTCGCTAAATCAGATTCCTTATTACCACTAGGCTCCTTTTTAAACAAAAGCTCCAATAATCCTCGGGAAAGCGTATAACGTATATTTTTTATGGTTATTTTGTTACTTCCAAACTTTATTTCGGAATCTCCGATAAAATATTTTTGTCTCTCTGGATTAAATCTTACACCGTATTGTGTATCGAAAATTCCTTTAGTATCATGATTTAGATATCTTATGTAAGTTTGAGGGTTATCTAATCGAACGAGGTCCATTATTTCCTTATAGATATCCCTATCTTTTTGCTTATCTCCGACAGGATTTTTTTTTGAAAAGTAACTCATATAGTCCAGGCGTTCCGACAAATTTACGTCCCATTATTTCTAGATCTTTACCGATCACCTTCATTTCTTCATCGCCAATGTACAATTTGTTCTGAAGCCAGTCATATCGAATATCATTTCTATTGTCATATTCTCCTTCAGTATCACTTAATATTCCTTCAATATAATATCTCGGTAATTCTTCATAATCATCTAATATATCTTTAAAAGCAGGATCATTAACGATTTTCTGTATTTCTTGTTTAGTATAATCAAATATCTTATCTTCTTCCTCTTCATTTATTGGAAGCATTGTAGAAAGATCGGAAGCGTTTGTCGAGGTATTTAATGAGGTTAGTAATGACGATGGTGATAATGATGGTGAGAATAAATCTGGTGCTATAAATGATTGTTCAACATCATCTTCTTCCTTTTTAATTTCTTGCTTAATTTTCGGTTTAGAAAACTGTATTTCTTCTTTTAATTTCATTAAAGGTTCCACTAAAGGTTTATAGGATTTCCGCAATAGATCTTCTTCTTCTATCGCGCCCTCTTTTAAAGCTTGCAATTTTCGTTTTACATCTTTCCTCACCTTTACAAGTTCCTGTTTAATTTTTGAATCCATTACAGTGATGTAAGTACAAGAGAAATGCTCCTCACTCGTTTACTGCTCTTATATTACTCAGGGATATATCATAATGGTTATAAATATATATATTGATCAAAACCTTTACGATATCGACCGTTTTTAACGTCACTATCTTTATAAATACTTAAAAGCCCATATTTGTCATCCCAACAAACTTTGCAAATGGTTTTAAACATTTCAAATGACATGTCAGTATTGACATGATCTGAATAGACATGCTTAAGATTTAGCTCATCCTGTTTGAATAATATAATTAGGTTTGCATTATCGCGTATTAGATGTTTAGGAATATGAGTGTATGTTTAACAAAGATAAAAACAATCGACGTTGTGATGACGTCTCATACTAAAATAATCTCTGATTACATTCTGATTTTCGCAGGCAACATCGTCAAATATAAATATTGAATTAGATTTCGCATGTGATTGAGAAATGATATTCTCAGAGTCTTTGTAAGGGTAATAGCCAATGCCTTTTATTGAATAAATAGGTAGAGAGTATAAAAACAACTTTGGGTACAAGTTTCACTAATTTATTGGTCAATACTCAATAATATTATTTCGACATTCACGTCATTTTCAAGAGTAATATGAAATTATACTTGGTTTAAAAAGCTTGTCTAGGTATTCATATTTTGGTTGAGTTAGCGATTTAGAGTATACGTATACATTCTCGAATCGAAGACCATTGGGATGTTCTAAAAGTGAAATTATAACATTTGTCTTCCCACAATTGGAAGGACCTGCAACAATTGATCGTATTGTTGACGGTAGTAGGGGTCCATGTCGGTTTGCTTTTGGCACATCGTTAAAATCACGGTTAGTAATAGGCAGCGCAGCTTTTTGTTGAACTATTCGCATGTTAATAACCTAATGAAAAATATGTTTAGTGTTTTTTATTTTATAAGATGGTAACTCTGTAGGAATTGGTCTATTTGGACAGATACTTTGAAGGTGCAAATAAGAGAGAGAAAGAGAGCAATGCGGAAAGTGCAACAAGGCGATGGTTTACTTAATAAAGTAATTAATTCTTTACCATTTGAATTTCATATACCAGGCTATCGCTTTTGTGGGCCAGGTACAAGGTTAAACGAGAGGTTGGAAAGAGGGGACAAAGGAATGATATTTCGTTGGAAAAAGTGTATCATTGAACAATCAGTTAACAACTCCCACTGTACATTAGTAAATTTCAGCATTGCCTGCCATGACAAGCCGGGTAAACTATAAAAATGGGCTGGATCTAATTGGTATGTATTCAAACATAAATTTCGGAAATTTTCGAAAACATCACATAATAACATTACGTCTACTTTTAAATAAAGATCACTGTATTCACTTAAATTTTTACATGAAAATTTATGCCAAATATCGTTTGCTCTTTGATAGTCCTCATCAGAAATTGAAGTATCTTGCATTGTATCATAAAAATCTATCTTTGAAGGTAAACAATCGTTATTTAATTTTCCAGCGAATCTAAATAATTGCATGGGAAAACACCCTTTTGACGCATTAATATAAATTCTTCATGATTTGGAAAAAAATTTCTTAATTCTATAATTTTTTCATCCGATAAAATTGCGGCGAGTGTCTCCAATTTTCGATTCATGAATCGATAAGAATCTACAAAACGTAAACTTATGTAAATGTTCTCATTATTTTTTCTATCAACTAAAATTTTCTTTGTAAATGAAATATACTTCTCTTTATTCACCGGAATGACATTCATTTGTTCTTCATCTTCGGCAAACTCACGTATAAAAAGGTGACAATCATAATTACTAAAATTATGAAAGAAAACCGGGATAAAGTTTACCGTTTTTACTTTTAAATTACAGGAATTATGACAACAGCCTCTATAGTTGCCGCTGAGGTGACAGTGATCTTTAATTTTATCTGAACCTAAATCTCCATTGCACAAATAACAGTTTGTTGCCGATGCGAAATTTTGCAAATCCTCATCAGTTAATTCTTTTAGAGGGATGATATTTTTTAAGTATGTATGGTATATAAGTAAAGCTTCATTTTTTATCATATTACAGAAAACTTTTGCACAATTTTCTCCACGAAACGAATAAAATTTCGAAAGTGAATCATCATAACAACATTTAACGTAAAAGGCAAATTAAATGGCTTATGAATATGGGTAGATACTGTTTTAGTATCCATCGATTCTGAACATTGAATTGGAACTAGCAAAGATTCAAAATCGGCATATATAACAAAAGGAACTTTAATTTGCTTTTCTATTTGTTTAAATTTTAAAATATTATTTCCAACTGAAGGTAAAATGGTTACACATTTCGCACAGTCCTGACGCATATGATTAGCTAAAAGCTTTTCACTACCAAAATATTGCAAGCAACCATCACAAATATATTTAGCAGTTTTTCTCTTACTTAACTGCTTTGAAATAAGACGACTTAAATTTTTTATATAACAGTAATGTTGTTTATTTTCCTCTTCGAGGTATAATAAGTTAATATGGTTTAATTTTCTACATTGAGAAAAATAATATGGTCCTACAATTATTGTTATTTCTTTTTGTTTTTCGAGACCAAAAACATTTATACTTATATTAGGATTCAATTTTTCAAACAACTTAATGTTAGATAAAATCATTGGAAAGGTCATACCTGTTAAATTTAGCTTTGAAAGATATTTCATATAACTTGATACTTGATTTACATGATATCTGGCGGAATATAGAGCGGAAAGAACTGCTCAGACGAAACACATATTATCATCATTTTTAACGTTAATAACAGCCTTTTTGCGCTCAATGTCCAACGGAAGTTTTACATAGGTGGAACCTTTCAGCGGATTGTATTTCACCAAATTGACTTCCAAAAATAAAAGTTCCTGAAGGGTGTATCCACTATCACGTTCCTTAAAACAAACGTAAGCATATTAATAGTATGATTATTATTAGACTAGACTAGTTTTGATTTACCTGAAATTCCTCAAGCTTTTTCTTTAGATTTGTAGTTAAATTTTCAATTATTTCATTAATGATGACAGATTTATCTACAACTTGGTATGGTACCAGAAAAGATTTTACTTCCAAGATAGGTTCTCGATCTTCATCTGAATTTACTGCTGCAGGCTTCAGAAAACTTCCATAAAGTTCGAAATTTACTTTCAGTATGGTAAAATCCTTAAGTGTTTTGGTTACAATGGTAATGATTTCATTCCGTATGTTATCATTGAAGTATTCTATTAATAAGTTACTATAATCGTTTATAGGTAGATTGGCAAATTTTGTATTAGGCATCAAACGATAGGAAATCACTTTTCGATCGAATGCTGACGATACCTTATGCACATTAGAACCAAGAGTAGCATCACGTTCCAAACATTTATTTTTGTGGTTAATAGATTTAAGGTGTGCAGAATAATTTATGGATTGAAGTGTACATTTGCAAATATCACATGTTGTCAGCTTAATTCTTTTTGCTGGAGGTTCCATCATACTGTTGCTAGTACTCGGTAGCGAAACTAATTGTTCATACAAATGTTGAAACCTATGTATTTACAGCAAGTTATTTTTTACTAACACGTCACGCATATATACTGAAGAATACTTCTTATTAAAAAAACGAATGTAATTGTTCACTTAAATATTTAAAGCCATGTATAGTTCGTTGAATAATTTTACTAACACACTCACATATATAAAGAATACTGGACTAAACACTACCTACTTAACGAAAAATGACTTTAAAATGTCTTACTTAAGTTTCTCTATACTAATGTCACATGTTTCTGCCCCATTTGATAGTTTTTTCACACCTTTGAAAATAAGGCCTGTGTCCGCGAATTCGCCAAATTTATCGTCAGGTATCATGTTTGTCCATCGTTGAGGCAAAAAACACTCAAACTCTCCTAGGTCGACCTTCACCTGTCGACCAAATCTGGTTTGGACACTAAACACTCTTAGAATTGGATACACTTTACCAATTATTAAGGATTTTAATGACACTGTTTGTTTAAATTCTAGAGAACCGGCTGCATTCAGTTGTTTTAGGAAATCCATAGTTAAATAATAATAAAATAAGACTTTAAAAAGGTTAAACTTCAGTTGAAATACTTTGATTTCTAAATAAATGACTTTGGTGTTTGCAACATTATATATAACTGTTCTCCCTCTTCAACTAATATTTGCATTTAATGAAGGAAAACTTATTTGCTATTGGTTAGGATAATGATGGTGGTGGTACTGATGGTGTTGGTAATAGTTTCTGCTGGTAGTGAAATGTATATTCCGTACATTTACCTAACAGTTAATCGCCTTTGTCAACTCATCCGTATCAGAAATGGCTTTGATTCCAAAATTAGACAATTATTTTTTTGTAAAAGATAGACAATTAATGAACTGTAAAACTTATTTTTCCAAATTTAGTCCTTCTAATCATTATACTAATAACGATTCAGGATATCATCCATACTTGATTACATTAAAGGCAGTTAATACCAGGAAATTGGACGTCAATTGTATAAAAACGCAGACAATCAATTCCGCAACGTTTCGACCATTTTATTTGGCCTTCTTCAGGCGTCTATAACATACATAAACGAATCATGAAAATAACAAATAATATAAAATAACAATAACATCCTTATACAACTTAAGTAATATAAGAAAATTTACCTTGATTTATAAGCGTAACAATACAGATATTTTTAACATAATCCATCCTTCACACAACACAATTACATAAGTAATAAAACTTAACAGGTTAATTAGTTGTTTAACGTCAGTTCAACAGAAAAATTGCAACGTGTAAGTAAGAACCAGTAGACAGCAAGTCAATCTAACCAAAAACTACAACATAAACAAATGCTTGCGATCGGGGCGCCAATAGTTCACAATATTGCTACAGCGGGAAAAAACTAAGTTACGTATTACAATAAAACCAGGTTAAAAGCTATAGTTCTTATACATATTTAAAATTTCATTATATATTGCACTCAGATTCTGGGTATCAGTGCGTTTATTGACCGTGTCATTGAGTTTAATCCACACCATCTCGCTTATCCCACGTTTAAACCAGTTGGATTCTAAATCTAAAATCTTTACGCCGTCAAAATCAAAACTATGACCTGAGTCAAATAAATGGGACGCTAACGCCGTTTTATTCTCTTCCAAAATTTTTAATGCTCGACAACTACATTTATGTCGATTAATTCTATTTTTTAAATATTGTTTAGTCTGTCCGATGTGACATAATCCGCAAGAGCAAGGAATTTTATAAACTACCCCCGCTCTTTGGTCTTGGTGCAATGGGTCTTTGAGTTTTGAATACAACATACTAATTTTTGATACATTGTAATAGACAAGCTTAACATTCGTGCCTATGAAACATTTGTTAATCTTATGAGATAGACCCGGGATGAAAGGAAAACGACAATATTTGATGAGATTAGTCGGTCGGTCAACTCTAAAAGATCGATTGACCGCGTTCTCTTTAAACTTATTGATAGAAATACTAATTAATGATTTCGGATAACCGTTGTTATGCAACAATAATGCAATTTTCTTAAAATTAGCTTGATGATACACATCACTACTGAGTCTAACCATTCTATCCAGTAAACCATGAATTATACCAAACTTCTGAGACCTTGGGTGGTTGGAACCGAAGTTCAAAATCCTACCCGAGCTCGTCGGTTTTATATACCAATTCGTTCTTAAGCAGTTACCCGATCTTTCAACCAAGATATCTAAAAAAGGGATACACCCATTTTGTTCAACTTCCATGGTAAACTGGATACAATCTTCAAAGCTGTTGAATAAGTCTAGAACATTTTCTAACTCAGTCTCAGGTATCGCAGGTAACTTATAACTTGGAGACTGTACACAACTTACTACTGGACGTAATTTACACGTTGGTTTATGTGTTTTCCATAATCCACAGATCCGATCACTGTCATTCAAACAAGGTGGTTCCCAAACATATTAGTAACAACTTGAAATGTACGTACTCTCTGTCTCTAGAAAACCATCCGTTTAAGAAACTTAGTGATAAACTCATACATAATTTTCATAAGTCTGTGTTAAAGGTTGAAATTAAAATTACTATTTGGAAGCTCCAGAAAACAAATGAAAACTTGAGAGATATAAAAAACCAACTTAAGAACTTGATACCACAACAATTGTTCGATAAATGTAATTCAATTAACAATGAGAGGTTTTCCAGAATTTTTGTAAAAATCAAACAAGCCAATATGAAGAAGTTAGAGTCCTTAGTCCAACAACGGTTGAATTCTGTCACTCTTCCTGACGTGAACAAGTGTATTTTCAACTTCACTGATAAACAACTTCCAGATCAAGTGTCCAGAACGTTAAGTCTTGAGCCCAATTTTGGTTTGCAGATTCGAAATAAAAATGGTCTGATTCCTGAAATTATTAAAGATTTAGAGTACTGCATCAGTGTAGTTAAATTAGACGATTGCAGTGATATGGGTTTAACAACTTACAAGGAGAACCTATGTGCAAAAAGTATTACATTGTATCTAACTTTTGCAAGACTAATTCTCGTTCTGAAAACCATCTAATATTAAACAAGGACTTAAACTTTACCAGAAGATTCTTGAAGGAAAATAATGACTTGATGGTATCAAGATCGGATAAAGGTAACTCTACTGTCATCATGAAAAAGGAGGAGTATCTAAGAGAGATGGAAGCGTTGATTGGTGATAGATCAACGTATGTTCCTTTACAACGAGATCCAACTCTGAGATTCCAGAAGAGAGCGAATGATCTAGTGGTCGAAATGTCTTCAATGAACTTAATTGACGAAGCTGAAGTGAAAAATCTTCAATCAAATTACACATTGGCGCCACGGATCTAGGGATTATGGAAAACACAAACCAACGTGTAAATTACGTCCAGTAGTACGTTGTGTACAGTCTCCAAGTTATAAGTTATCGCGTTTTGTTCACGAAATCTTGACACCAGTGGTGGACTCGTTTAGTTTTAATATAAAAAATTCGTTTGAATTTGTAGAGTTTAGTAAAACTGTTGAGTTAGATAAAGATTTCAGACTGATCTCTCTTGACGTTGCCTCGCTTTTTACAAATATCCGGAAGGATTTAGTCTTAAAAGTTATTGACGAGACCTGGGATAAATTGAAACATTTAGTTAAGATACCAAAATCTATATTGGTTAAATTGATTTAATTTTGCTTTGACACTAGTTATTTTATATATAATGGAGTAGTTTACAGTCAGATTGAGGGTTGCAGTATGGGAAATCCGGCTAGTCCGGTTTTAGCTAATATTGTTATGAATTATGTTTTACAACAAATAATTTCTGTTCTCCCGTTCAATATTGCTTTCATCAAACTTTATGTGGATGATACCATCGCTGCGATACCTGAGACTGAGTTAGAAAATGTTCTAGACTTATTCAACAGCTTTGAAGATTGTATCCAGTTTACCATGGAAGTTGAACAAAATGGGTGTATCCCTTTTTTAGATATCTTGGTTGAAAGATCGGGTAACTGCTTAAGAACGAATTGGTATATAAAACCGACGAGCTCGGGTAGGATTTTGAACTTCGGTTCCAACCACCCAAGGTCTCAGAAGTTTGGTATAATTCATGGTTTACTGGATAGAATGGTTAGACTCAGTAGTGATGTGTATCATCAAGCTAATTTTAAGAAAATTGCATTATTGTTGCATAACAACGGTTATCCGAAATCATTAATTAGTATTTCTATCAATAAGTTTAAAGAGAACGCGGTCAATCGATCTTTTAGAGTTGACCGACCGACTAATCTCATCAAATATTGTCGTTTTCCTTTCATCCCGGGTCTATCTCATAAGACTAACAAATGTTTCATAGGCACGAATGTTAAGCTTGCCTATTACAATGTATCAAAAATTAGTATGTTGTATTCAAAACTCAAAGACCCATTGCACCAAGACCAAAGAGCGGGGGTAGTTTATAAAATTCCTTGCTCTTGCGGATTATGTTACATCGGACAGACTAAACAATATTTAAAAAATAAAATTAATCGACATAAATGTAGTTGTCGAGCATTAAAAATTTTGGAAGAGAATAAAACGGCGTTAGCGTCCCATTTTTTTGACTCAGGTCATAGTTTTGATTTTTACGGCGTAAAGATTTTAGATTTAGAATCCAACTGGTTTAAACGTGGGATAAGCGAGATGGTGTTGATTAAACTCAATGACACGGTCAATAAACGCACTGATACCCAGAATCTGAGTGCAATATATAATGAAATTTTAAATATGTATAAGAACTATAGCTTTTAACTTGGTTTTATTGTAATACGTAACTTAGTTTTTTCCCGCTGTAGCAATATTGTGAACTATTGGCGCCCCGATCGCCAGCATTTGTTTATGTTGTAGTTTTTGGTTAGATTGACTTGCTGTCTACTGGTTCTTACTTACACGTTGCAATTTTTCTGTTGAACTGACGTTAAACAACTAATTAAACCTGTTAAGTTTTATTACTTATGTAATTGTGTTGTGTGAAGGATGGATTATGTTAAAAATATCTATATTGTTACGCTTATAAATCAAGGTAAATTTTCTTATATTACTTAAGTTGTATAAGGATGTTATTGTTATTTTATATTATTTGTTATTTTCATGATTCGTTTATGTATGTTATAGACGCCTGAAGAAGGCCAAATAAAATGGTCGAAACGTTGCGGAATTGATTGTCTGCGTTTTTATACAATTGACGTCCAATTTCCTGGTATTAACTGCCTTTAATTATACTAATTGTTTTTTAAATAACATGTATCGTTCGAAGATTTATACTTTAAACGATATTCCTAATGAAAATTCATATAGAATTATTTTAACTTCAGATCAGAAACCTGTTTATTTAGTAAAAAATTTAAGTGCATTGTGTTTGGAAGTAACTTTTAACAATTATTGTAGACAAATTATACGGGATGAGTTTACTATTCCGTTAGCCGTGCGAGGATTGGAAAAACATAAATTTCGTGTTGAAGTGTTAGGGCCTTGGCTAATGAAAATGCCGAAAAATCATTTGTCAACGTTTGAACTCCAATCGTTTCTAAAAAAAGAGTGCCGGCTACTTAACATTGAAGTGATGTGGACAGAGAAAAACTTTAAAATAATTATTGATAGTGACAATGCCACTTATTCGTCGTCTACATCATACGTATACCATGTATAATATTGTTGGTGAAGGGAGCATTGTCTACAGGTAAGCAAACGCAGATTATACACAACTATGACATTTTCTCATGCATTTGGTTAATTAAAATTTGTTTCAGTCTTGTATGCTACTAATTATAGAAAAATATTACCAGTCACTAACAACCTCATATAGGTAAGTGATATATATTTTTCATTAAAATTGCATCCTGCCAATTATATAACGTTTTCTCATGCATTTGCTTAATTAAAACTTCTTTCAATCTTGTATGCTACTAAGTATTGAAATATATTACTAGCCACTAACAACCTCGTATAGGTAGGTTATATATCTTTGTCATTATAACATTTTCTCATGCATTTGGTTATTTAATACTGGTTTCAATCTTGTATACTACTAAGTATCAGTCACTGACATCTTGCTGTAAGTAGGTAATTAATCTTTTTAATTGAAATTGCATTTTATCATGTATTAAAGTATAAAGAAGCAATTAACATCCTGTTTTCTGCAGAACGGGTATCCCTCGTATACTTGAATAATAAAATAAATATAAATAAAAATTACTAACTCATATAAGTACAATAACTTTCGTATTTTACAGTCATATTCACCATGAACGAAACTGGTAAGTTTTGTGTGCGAACGAAAGACTTTTTATAGTGTGTGCTATTAATTTTATTTATTTTCAGAGAAACGTGCCATTATCTCGGTGGTAGCGGAATTAAACCTTCCGGAGTTGGAAGTAAATTACATTCATATTTACATTTCATAATTTATTTTTAAGGACATAGATAGATATATGGTGTTATGCCATAGTCCTCCTCCGGAAGCGATATATTTGGGGCTAATAAGTATGCCCACGGCTTGTCTGAGGGCATATTTTACAGTGGAAAGGCCTCCGGGATTTATTGCTTGGGCAACCATATGGCTGGGTATGTAGAAACATTATATATATAATTTTCTATTTAACCCATTTAACTAGTTTAATTATTTTTAGAATAATTATAATAAGTATGCCCACGGATTGTCCGAGGGCATATTTTATGGTGGAAAGGTCTCCGTGATTTATTCTTTGGGCAACCATATGGTTAGGTATGTAGAAACATTATATATATATTTTTTTTTATTTAACCCTTTTAACTAGTTCAATTCTTTTTAGAATAATTATAATAAGTATGCCCACGTCTTGTCCGAGGGCATATATTATTTCATAATTGAAAGACTTCCTGGGTTTATTCCTTGGACAACCAGATGGTTAGGTATGTAGAAACATTTTAAATATATATTTTTTTATTTAACTTTTTAACTAGTTTAATTCTTTTTAGAAAAACTGTCATGGAAACCTTGGCAAGAGGTCCCTGACGGGAAATTTGATAGGCGTAAACTTGACGTCAAAAATGTGAAACGGTCTTACCCAGTCTAACCTCAATTTATTGTTATTGTTTTGATGATTGGATTGTTCTATCTTTGGATTATTTGGCTGCAGACTTCAAAATAAGTGATTGATAGTTAAGGATAATAATATGCTATACATACAGGAATCGTTTTTAATGTCAAGATTTATTGTAAGAATTACTGTATGAAATAACATTTGTTTGTTTGTGTGGACCTCTATTTTGAATCGCAAGTCAGATTTTCAATTTTCTTTTACCATTAATATGGAGAACAATAAACATAATTCCATTCGTGTACTTACATATTTTAATAAATCATTAGCATTGTTATTACTATTTAAATACTTTCTTGGAAAAGAAAAGAATTTGAGCTGAATGAATAAATCTCACAACAATTGGATTCCATCTAATAATGTTGTAATTTAACAGTGGTATTCATAACGAACCAATTATCTAATCACATGCACGCACTTGTTTAGCACGGATAGCGTGTGCGGCCCATGGTTAGAAAAATACTTATTTATTGTTATGTTTGCATAATTCCATGCACGGCGGTAGCGGTGGCCGAACCGGAAAAACAATTAACACATGTCGGCAAAATAACTACCTATCTATCTACATATGTACGTCTACTTAATGAGGTAATTAGTTACCTGTTCCTTGCTATGTCGTCGTCGTCGTCATCGTCTCGTCCTCGTCCTCGTCGTCGGTCGTTGTCATCATGTCGTTTTCAGACAGTGGCCTACGTAATCCTACAACAACCATCATACACCTTTTGCGCTCTACAGGCTAACGTTAGAAAGAAACAGCATAAGACCAACGAACTTCACGTATTCCAACCACTGAAAAAAACACTCTCATGAACCGCACTTCGATAGGCCAACAGGAACAAAGGTATGTGCTGGTCCCAGTCTGTCTGGTGATCGTTGACAACCATTTTCAAATTGGTTTCCAGCGTCGCGTAAAACCGTTCGACCATTCCGTCAGATTGTGGATGTAATGGAGTGGTCCTAGTTTTCGGTACTCCTAGCAGCTCACAGACTTCCCGGAATACCGCGGACTCGAAGTTCCGTCCCTGTCAGAGTGGATCTCCATCGGAACTTCATACCGACTGATCCATTGGTTCACCAGTATTCCAGCGACCGTAGTAGCTTCTTGGTTTGGGATTGCGTACACTTTGGGCCATTTGCTAAAATAGTCCATCACTACCAAGATGTACTTATTGCCAGCAGCTGTTGTTGGGAATGGTCCTGCTACGTCCAGAGCTATTCTCTCAAATGGGGCACAAACATTGTACTGTTTCATTCCCCCTCGGCTTCGAGTCTGAGGTCCCTTCGCTAACGCACACGTTGGACACTTCCTACACCAATTTTCGACGTCTCCTCTACACTTAAGCCAATAAAATCGCTCTCGCACCTTCTCCAACGTCTTTGTTACTCCAAAGTGTCCTCCACCAACACCTCCATGGACTTCTGTCAGCACCTCGTTGACTCTGTTCTTCGGGAGAACTACTTGATGTCGAATTTTAGTTCCGTCAGGGCTTTCCCACACTCGTTTTAGTACCCCATTCTCGACGATGAGCGAATCCCATAAGGCCCAATAGCTCTTCGTGATGGTACTCGTACTACTAACATCTGCCCAGGTAGATCGTGCTATTCCTGCCTTTTTCCACCGCAGTATCGGTTTAATGTCTTCGTCGTTATCTTGGTCTTTTGCCAGGTCTTCGTTCTGCCAGTGTTCTTCAGGTTACACCATCGTCTGACAGATCCTTGCCAAGTTGACTGGTTCCTTCTTTTCGGCGGCCATGCAATGTTTGCAGTTCTTCGAGCATGGTCTTCGCGAGAGGGCATCAGCGTTACCATGTTGTTTTCCAGCACGATGCTCGATGCTGAAGTCGTATACTTGTAGCCGCTGTTGATCCGCACGGCGTTCCTCGGCCGGGTAGTTTCGCTCTAAATTTCCGTGCTTTCCACTTTCCCAGCACCTTGGTCTTCCTTTGTTTTGTCCACAGTCTCGGGAAAAATGACCGACCTTCCCACATTGCCAACATCTGGCCGATTCTCTTCTGTCATCGATTGTAGTTCTTTTCACAGTTTCGACGCATTCGTGGCGTTTAGGGCAGTCTAGCTGTAAATGTCGGTGCTTTCCACATTCCCAGCACATTGGTTTTCCTTTGTTTTGGCCACAGTCTCGGGAAAAGTGACCGACCTTCCCGCATTCTCAACATTTGGCCGATTCTCTCCGGCGTTGATAGTAGTCCTCTTGACAGTTTCGACGCATTCTTTGATCAATCTTGTGACTTCATTCTTGTATTCGTCGTGTTCAACAGCTGTTTGGCGTACACTCACGTGGCCTTTGGAAGCTTGTTTTGCAGATTCGAATTCTAAGGCGTGCGCCAGTGCGTCACTCGCAGTCTTATGGCGGGCCAAACGGAGAACTTGTTGTAAGTCGGTGTCCCTTACACCATCGACGAATGTTTGGACTGCTAGCTGGTCTGCGAAGTCCTGCGGAGCGGTAGGATAGGCCAATCTAACTAGACGTTCCACATCGGCCTCGAATTCTTGTAGATTTTCTGATGTCCTCTGGTTGCGATACTTTAGTTGGGTCTGGTACACTTGTAGCAAATGTTTGTCGCCATGTCTCATTTCAAGTCGCTCTAACAGTGCAGAGAAGTCCCGTTGTTGGCGCTCTGGAATACCTTGGAGGACGTCCAATGCTTCTCCTCGCAGAGCTATGACCAGCGCCGTTACTTTCTCAAAATCGTTCCAGTTGTTTGCTTCTGCCGCTGCCTCGAACTGTCGTTTGTATACAGACCAGCAAACTTTTCCGTCGGAAGTCGGTGGTTTAATTCTAATCGTCTTCGCAGTGTCTTCGGACTTTACTTCACTAGCCGGTTTTGTGTTCTCGAACTTCTGTCGCATCTTCTCTACTTCCTTTTGTACTTCTTTCAACTCATCTCTTAGCTTCTCTTGTTTCGTTTCCACTTCTTGTCGTACTTCCTTTAATTCTTCTTGCACTTCGGTTCTGACTTCCTTCAGCTATACCCTTAATTCTTCTTGCATAGCTTCCATCTTTTCTTGTCCAGCTTCTATTTTATTCTTCAATTCTTCTTGTGCCAATTTAATTTCGTCCTGTCCAGCTTCTATTTTATTCTTCAATTCTTCCTTCATTTCTTCCTGGCCTGCCTTCATTTCTTCCTGGCCTGCCTTCATCGCCTTCATCATTTCCATTAAAGCCTTTATTTGTTCTTCCATTATTGCTGATTGTTTTCTTGTTACTGGTATAAGGCTTCAAAATTCTTCTCTTCGGACCTCTTCTACGATCTGTCGCACTAACTTTCTTCGGGAATCTTCAATTCCCTTACTATCCCACTTCTGACACCAAATGTGACGTGTTCGGTCACGGAAAACACAATTAACAAAACAAAAATAACGAATTTATTTAATTACTAAAGTTAATTTGACTACACTACACTTATAAACAAGTCTACACAATTTATTTCACTAAAAAGGTATTTTAGTGTTGCTTATTGCAGTGTCTTGTTTTTACTCTAAATTTTGTTTGTCTCTTTTTTACACCACTTGACCCTATTCCATCACGTCCTGGCTTGGTTTTCGTTTATAATTTTGGGCTTCCAAACGAACAAACATTTTTGATCGACCTCCAGGAAACGTTAATAATAATTTTTCCCGCCATTCTTCCCACATTCGAGGCTGAGGAGTAAGGCTTTCGCGCCATTTTCGAGCAACCCCCACCAATCTACACAACGCGTAGTGTCGAATTTCTAGATTATTCCATCCATAAATTTCCTTATTTTGCTCAACAATATCAATCCAATCTGATATTTTTACGGTATTTCTCACTGGATCGAACTTCGGAATAAGTTCCTCCACATTTCCAAGGTACTTACCCCATTGCTTTCTTCCTCGGCAGCCATTTTTTCCCCTGGCGTAATTACTTTCACAATTCAACTGATAATGTTCCCGTTTATGTCTTGCAGAACCCTTTCTGCCACAAACCAATTAACAGTTGACCAGTTATTACAGGAATTAAAAATGCTACTACACTATTTTTTCTCTTTTTTTGTTGCTAACCCCGCACCTGATGTTACATTCATAAAAGACTTTATTAAACTGATTCATTATTGAAAGTGGATACATACATAAGAACATATACAGAAAACAAAGAACAACGAAACGTCTATGACTAATACCTACTAACTGGAACACTTTCCTTATCTAATATAAACAATACACAAAAAGAGATTAATACAGGAGCAAAATCTATACCTAGAAATAAGAAATACAACAAGAGCTGTATTAGTTAAACTCTTAAGCGAATGTATGTAGGTTACATATAGCATATATTTGTATTATTATTATTTCATTTTAAAGTAAAAATTATTTTTGAAGTAATGCCCTCAATTGATTTATCTTTTTGATATTGTAGCGGAATGTTGAATTACACAACTACAAAGAATACTTTAACTAAATTTTATTGGTACAAACAAACATTAAACGTGAGTCCACGTGAGACTTGGTAACTTATTGGTAACAATGAAAACTTAGACTAAACATCACACTTAAACTAAAAATCACTAACAACTGATTCGCGCCGGAAATCAGCAGTCCCAGCCGACCGAAATAAACAGGTGCCAAGGTTTGGAACCCTATATTTACTACGATTTGTGGTTAGTATAAAGTGCCACTAGTACAATGAAGACTACCTGCGTATGAATACATGTAGAATAATTTGCAAACTTCGTAATGATAATAGTTTTACCTGATACTATTTATTTATTACTATCTATTATTTCCCGTTCGTACTATAATTGTGAATGTATGTATTTTAAAGATTGTAGTTTTATAGAAAATTTTCTATAAGTTGCTATCAAGCTTCCCAAACTTATAAAAGAAGCTCTTATAATAAAACCAGTGTTGTACAGATTTTTCAGCAATGAAAAGATACTTCCTAGACAACGTTATTGTTAATAAAATAGGCGGCACATACATTTTTCAAATTGGTATCTTAAACTGAGTTAAGTCTTACTGTAATTTTACCAAGTTTAATTTTATAGTATACTTACGTACTTTTTTTAAATATTCACCCATTCATGTGTAATTTTAAAGAAAATAGGAAAGCGTGGGATTGGGTCAATGACTAGTTTGCTAATTGGTCAAACACTGAGGCTTTATAAAATCGAGTAAGTCAATAATCTATTTATCATATCAATAATCTCAATAAAAAAACATAAATTAAATTGGAATGGGTGTACATGTATTGAAATACGTTATTCTAAATTACCATTCTCAATATTCTAAAACAACTTCTGATGTCACTGCTAATACTTTGAAACCCGTGATCTCCGGTTGATATCTTAAGCTGTCAAATTCTTGTACATTTACCCGAGATGTCCCTTTTACTAAAACAAAATCTACAATCCTACACTTGACGGCCCAGTTTACAGTTAACGACGATAATGGACGAAAAACTCTTAGTTAATATGTAAAATTTGGTTGGCAGGTAGGTATTTGAAGTGATCACTACAGCTATAGTTACAGGGTGCTCATGAATCCCATTATGCTTTCCCACAGTACTAAATTGCTTCAGTCTTGTTACGTACTTTCAATATCACGTATTTTTCAACACTTTTATTAATTAACTTGATCACAAAATAACAACAATGTAATAACTATTTCACTTCCGTAATCACTCTTTCATTGCTTTTTGCTCTTAACCATCTCTTAACTGTCAACTACTACTGTCAAAAACCCGTCAAACTGTCAATCGCCGTCGCTTATATAGTGTTGTGGGCGTTGCTAGGTGATTCTCGAAAATTCCAGCAACTGTTTCTCTAACCTCTTGAAATGCGGCGTCGCTAAATTGCACTTCATTTTCGCAGTCGGCGCGTCAATTACACCCAAAACGCCACGTCCGTCACAGTATGTGTGATCAGGATTAATAAATTGGTAACCATGACGAAGATGGCAGCGCAAGGTATGAATGCAAATCCTCTGTATGCATAATATGTAGTTGTATGTATTTTCCGTTAGCCAAATATTCGATTACCTTGAAACACGTTTACGCCGTAATATTTCGTAAACGAAAGCTGTCATCGAAAAAGAAAATATTCTCTGAAAAGATTTCGGGCATCCTTCATCTACCATCAATGACCAGGAATAGATTGGTGAAAATTATAACAAAACTGAGTGAAATAAATTACAATGTAGTGGCCTGCATTTCAGATTGCGGTAGTAGAAATCACGGACTTTGGATGGAAATGAGCAAACTATAGACAAAACATATTTTATACATCCTTTCACTCACAAAAAAGTATACTTTTTTGCAGATGCTCCGCATCTTCTAAAACACAAGGAATTGGCTTGTTGATACTGGGTTTGTTTAAGAAGATGGTGTAACAGAAATAAATAAAAGACCTTTAGAAGTGCTTGCACTTGCATCGAATACTGAAATCAACAGTTGCCACAAGCTCACTGGACTTTACGTCACGTGCGAAAAATCACAGAGACAAAATGTAACATTAGCGGCACAACTAATGTCCCATACAACTGCAACAGCATTATCGTACTACAATTTTGGCAATGAAACTACATGCGCATTAGCTTTGGGAAAATTAATAGACAAAGTCAATGCATGGTTCGATTTATTTAATTCGTATTTCCAAGGTTCACTTACACCTTCCAAAATGCCATATGGTCTGGATTTGGAAAAACAGAACTCTATTTTTAATGAAGCCTACAACACGTTCAAAAATGTAAGGTGCATATCAAAAAACAATTTGCAAGTGTTCCAAAAAGGTGCCTTCATGTCAATAAACTCTCTTAAGTCTTTATTCATTGATATGAAAGAAGAGTATGATGCGAAGTATATTTTTACTCATCGAGTCAATCAGGATTCACTTGAGAATTTGTTTTTTGCCAAATAAGAACAAGAGGAGGACACCACGATCATCCCAGTGCATTAAATACAATTTACATAATAAGGAAGATTATATAAGGAAAAAATCCCGGTTTAGTACAAACAGGGTTAAATATAAGATATGAGAACACAGACGAATATCTTTTAGCCAATTTTTTATCAACTGCTCAAGTACCCCTTGAGATAAATGACAGTGATGTGGTTTTATATTTGGACAATATTTCGAAATTCGTATCGTTTAAATAGGACGAAAATTCCGATATTGAAAGTGTATCGTCGGATTCATCTATCACCATAACAGGCAAAGAAATACATACGAGCACCAAAATTTTAATACCTGTTACTGAAGAAGATGGTCTCATATATTTGGCGGGGTGGATTGCGAAAAAATTTGTACATAAATATCCTGAAATAGGAAATTTCACATACCACACCAAATCACTCGCCTCTAAATCGTTTCCTTCATGGATGCAGCACCTGTCCTTTGGAGGTCTTACCGAGCCATCAGATGTGTGGTTAGAGCAATGCAAATATTTTTAAAATATTAACTAACAGATCTCTACTGACTACAGCAGCAGCAGCAGCATCTCTGAAGATGTCGTCCGTGCGTGGCGACGAAACGTCGAGGATAAATCTTGAGAGACGACGGCCAGTAAGCCCGAATAACAACCACGACAATATTAACTGTAAAAGTTTAAGAAAAAATAAGAATCCAACGAGAAAGATGACGAATAAAATTTTAGAAAAAGAAAGTAATACTATACCAAATATAGTTATTCAATGTTATTTTAAACATCGCACATTTATAAGAATAAATTAGTTAAATAGTAAAAGGACCGATCAATATTCATTAGGTACAAAAAGACCAGCCGATTCCAATAACAGTGTTATTAGGAGAAAAATGAGGAAAATTGTTAACTGAAGTTTTAGGCTGTTTTAAGTTTTAGGTGCGCTGTTTTAGATAAGTCATAAATATGTTAAATTTAGTTTAATAAATATTTTAGATTACTATATTGTAGTAGGGTGACATAACAGACTCAAGAACAGGGGAGGAGAGGATGACGTAACATTATGTACTATATCCAATGGATATACATACGTTTATACGTTATATACTTGACGATGCCTCCAATTGATTTGTAACGATTGAAATGTGAATTAATTGTGACGTAACATTATGTATTATATCCAATGGATATACGTTATATACATGACGATGCCTCCATCGCCGAAATCACCTCTGCCCGACAACCCCATAACGCTTTCTAAGCGATCCATCTCCTGCGAAAACGTCATGGCAAGTGCCCCTCACATCCAAGAGAAGATGGTAGCACTGACGGCAGCTTGGGAGAAGAGGAACCGCGTTGTTCGAGGTAAGGTGAGCACCCTAGATGACGATTATAGATAAGAAGCTCGATTTCTGAATTTGACATCAGCGGCATCTCACCAACTGTCCCACCAAGCTACATTGAAGAGTGAGAGAGAAGATGGAAAATTCTACATAGAAAACTACCATATCGGCTATGGCGGGAATTTTAAAAGCGTGAAGAATGTAGGGTTTTTGTTATTATAATTTATTATTATAAAAATAAAGTAAATTCGTTATCACAAAAGTACATATATTTAATTAAAGGTATAATTACAGTAACCTAATAAATAGTGCGAATACAATAATACAAATAAAGTTACAATTTTATATAAAAGAACTATTGCATTATTCTTTTTTAAAAATAAAAAAATTAGCAAATTTTAAATAACAGGACATAAAAAATTATTAATTTCGATAAAATCCAGAAGCTTCTGTATGACAGCAGTTTGATGAAGGAGATCTGGTCGATCTGGTATGGGTAACACTCGCAACGAGTAGTGATGTTTCTAATCAAGGCACTAAACTTACTTGAGGGATGGAATAACTTATGCCCCTTATACTCTTTCAAGCGAAAAAACAAATTTTCAGGTAATTCACACTTTATCAAAAATGTCAACAAACAAAAACGAAAAACTTATAACACAAAACCATCATAAAACTGTACAACGATTGATCGATCATACGACAACAAATTCATAAACAAATTGATGCACATTAGACAGGAAATCCCAAATTTTACGTGCACACTGGTGCGCACCCCATGTGCATTTATACGCAACGACAATGAACTACAATTTTTAATCGTCATCACAACCAAATTTTCTCTTCTGTCAGTAATTTAGAGGTAATAAACAAAGGCTATTTAGTTGGTGGGACAGATGCTACGATGGCGTTACCGTCGACATCCCATACCCTGGTGGGCACAGAGCTCGCGCTCGAGTCCGAAAGTGCAGGAGCATTGTTTAAACAGTTTCGATACACATGAACCGATGAACGTTGACTCGATTAATAATTATGTGTATACGTAAAAGGTATATAAAACACACTTGGGTAAATCAGAATTAAGTGTGACGTAGCAGTTGTATTATGTTCAATGGATATACGTTTATACGTTATATACGTTATATACGTTATATACGTTATCAGCAGTTTTACCAAATATCACACCACCTTCTAATTGTATAGCTTTTGATTGTTAATAAAAGTGTAAGAACCGATTGTGGCACAGAGGAGTGAGGATATTGATTTGTAACGATTGACATATGAATTAATTGTGACGTAGCCACGTAGCATTATGTATTATGTCCAATGGATATACATACGTTTATACGTTATATACGTTATCAGCTGCTTTCGTGTCCACGGTGAACACCTGCGTTTTTTGTTATACGCATACGTCAACAACTTTGTCATCGTAATCGACATACACTGATGTCGCACACACATGTCTACTTTACGCATACATCTTAAACCTGCACCCGTTCCTGTACATCCACGTTTTCAATTCGATACGTATGAACCGATGAACGTTGACTCGATTAATAATTACGTATAGGTACTATCCTGACCCCCGCGTCCCATCAGTACTATCGGTACTGTTCAGTACATTAGTCGTAGGAGTCGTATGCCATGCCAGTTCGATTACCAATATTATTTTGTGCAGGATATGGGAATATATAAAAAATGTTCCATGTACCTGTTATATTCAATATCCATATAATGTACCTAAGTACATACCTAGGTATGTATATATGATGTATGTGTGGAAATGAAACAGAACGAATACTATCTATGACGAAGACAAGCTCGCGCGTAAAGAACTAATTGCACCATACATCGCGTTATTATTATTTTATTATAATATACATGTAGAATAGCAATGCATCGTCGTTTGCGTCAGCATAATATAAGTATTTGTATTTATAGTTACATATAATTTTGGTACTAGGTGCAATGTTAGAAATTGCTTGTTGGTATATCAGAATTTTAATAAAGTAAGAGATAAACGAGTTGATGTCAAATTAGTAGGTGACTCATTAGCAAAATTCGGATCGCTTCCTTGGTGCTAATTTCAAAAATTCTAAGATTTTCACTCCCACCTTTGGAACCATTCAGATGAATAAATAACGTATTGTTTACGATAAACCTCTCTATGATGGTTTTACCATCTTGGATTTGTCAAAAGTTGCTATGTATGACTTCTACTTCCATTTTCCTTACTCCTCCCAATTTCCCTACACTTTTAAATCTACTACGCACACGATCATCCTCAGTTTTTGTTGAGATCTCTCCGCAGCTAATAACCGATATGATTCGTTGTCCGGACTGTGATACATCCTTTACGCGATCTGACAATTTAAACAGACATCGAAGAACTTCGTGCCGTAAACGAGCACAGCGCGATACTAAGTCGTCTGTACCGACTAAAAAACTGAAGTTTGATACACCTTCTACCTCTTCTGATCGGTAATGTGAAACCTGTAAAATTTATGTTCCTCAGTCTTCCTACAACGGTCACCTACGCACCATACAGCATAAGAAAAAGTTGCTCACCTCTACAGGAGGGAATCGGTTTCCTTACCTCTGCTTTCGCTAACAGGATTGCTTCGTTTCGTTTCACGTCTACGAAATACCACCTTTCGTATACCGACTTTTTTACTGATATTCTCGATAAATGCTTACGCGTAATACGTAATCAGATCCACCTCAACGACGCACTTAAAATAAATCTCGGTTTTCGGACGTTACGTGCACGAAACTAAACAGTTGATTGAAATTAAATCCTTCAACACTAATAATAAAGTTGTGACGCGATCGATCGATCTTTCCAATCTTCTACAAAATTTCTTCGATATCCTTAACACCAAAGCGTCAGAGTTTCAAGAACGAGAGTCAGGTATGTAATAACGTCGGCTTTGTTCCCCGCACAAGCAAACCCGCACAGAACTATTTCCTACCCACACCACTCTCGCACTTTGGAGTATGAAGGTATTCAATTTCCATTTCATTACTGTTGGATTAAGGACATGTCTCGTTTACTTTCTCAACAACTTTCCAAAACAAGACATCGAAAATTCATATGTGACGGTTGCTTACAGTATTTCTCCACCGTAGCCCACCTCCATCGTCATTAGCACTACGACTGCAACCATGTGTACAGCAGCCTTCCTACAGGTGATTGTAAAATGGATAAGATAGGTAGGTTGGTCCCCAATCATGTTTTGAAATTTGAAAATTATCAGAAACGTATCAAAGTACCCTTTGTTGTATACGCTGACTTTAAAACAGTATTGCAACCCATTCATACATGCTTTCCTGATCCTAGCAAAACATCTACCACATCTACCAACAAACATCAGCCCCATTCATTTGCTTATTTGATTAAGTGCTCCTTCGATGATTCCCTTTCCAAATTCAGATAGTATAGGGGGGCCGATTGCGCTTACCAAATTGTTAAAACTTTGGATGAAGACGTCTACGATATTTATCACCGATATTTGAAGATCATAGCTCCCATGATACCCCTGTCAGAAGAAGAAATACGTCTCTTCTCTGAAGCTACCTCTTGCAATATTTGTGAAGAACCCTTTCTGGACGATGACGTCAAGGTGCGTGATCATTGTCATTTGACCGGTAAAGTTCGGTTAGGGGCAGCTCACTCCCGATGCAATTTAAATTACAAAGTACCCAACTTTATACCTGTTTTTTTCCACAACCTCTCCGGATATGATTGTCACTTGTTTCTAAAGGAAATGGCTGTGAACAATGTTAAATTTGACGTAATTGCTCAAAATAAAGAAAAAATACATTTCCTTTACCAAATTATTACCTCTTTTATTATGCATTTGGATGCTACTAATTTGTATGGATATAGTATGAGTCAACCCCTTCCTGTTTCCCACTTTCGTTGGCTAAACGAAACCAATATTAATGAATTGAATGTTCTGTTTTTAGATGCTTCTTCTCAATACGTTACGTTGAATATCCCCAACACCTCCATGATTTACATGCCGATCTCCCCTTTTTAGTTGAAAATACTATTTCTCCTGCTAATGTCAATGGTAGAGTCAAAAAGCTAATACCGAACCTTATGAATAAGACAAGGTATATTGTTCATTACCTAACACTGAAACAAGCCCTTCGCAATGGACTAAAACTACTTAAAATACATAGAGTTATCGAGTTTAAACAATCCGATTGGCTTAAACCTTTCATCGATTTAAATACCCGAAAACGTTATTTGTCTGAAAATAAATTTTGGAAATCTTTCTTCAAATTAATGAATAACAGTGCTTTCGGAAAAATGATGGAGAACGTTGATAAACGAGTTGATGTCAAATTAGTAACTCATTGGCAAAATTCGGGCCGCTTCCTTGGTGCTGAGACGTTAATAGCTAAACCTTATTTTAAAAATTCTAAGATTTTAACTCCCAACTTTGTAGCTATTCAGATGAACAAATTACGTATTATTTACGATAAACCTCTCTATGTTGGTTTCACCATACTGGATTTGTCAAAAGTTGTTATGTATGACTTCTACTACAGCTGTTTGAAACTAAAATATCACCAAAATATATTTTTGATGTATATGGATACAGATTCTTTAATTTTTAAAGTGTTCACTGAAAACTTTTACCGCGATATTGTTGAAAATATTCATTAATAGTTTCAATATTCCCATTACCACATCCGTTATCGGTAAATTCAAAGACGAGTTTCCTAATAATCCCATTAAAGCATTCTATGGAACCGGAGCTAAAGCGTACTGTGTCGAAGCGGCTGATCAAATTGTTAAGAAAGCTAAAGGTGTTAAGAAGAACGTTATTAAACTACATCTGGGAATTGATGATTATCTTCGTGTTATTAGAGACAATTCCACCATTATAAAATGTATTAATGTTTTTGTTTCTGACCTCCATGCAATGTACACCCAAATGAAAACTAAAGTAGCTCTTTGCCCT